>CP092725.1:21324408-21484408 GCA_030273425.1 Microplitis manilae | reverse complement strand
AGCAGAGCAGCAGAGGAATACACAGTATACGAGGTATACTGGCAGCGGTAGCAGAGTAGCAGCATTACACAGTATGCGGGCTGTACTGGCAGCCGTAGCAGATAGGAGAGCAATACGAAGTATACGAGGTATACTGGCAGCGGTAGCAGATAGCAGTACTACACAGTGTACGGGGTATACTGGCAGCAGCAGAGAGCAGCATTACACAGTATCCAGGGTATACTGGCAGCAGAAGAAATAGACCAGATAGCAGTCAACAGCAGAGAATAAGCCGAGGAGCGCAGAACATTATATATTTTACACTATTTTCTTCAGACTTGTATGTAGTTTAAGCCATTTTCAATAAATCATTATATTTATTGAGACATTGTGAATTCTCTTCGTCGTCCTCAGCCTTGCGGTTTGCATTTTTCCATGTCTTGTTGCCGTCTGAAACTACACAAGTCATAGTGCCGGAGTCACATGACTAATCATCACGTAGACGTATGTCCGTAAGGGTGAAGTGGGGATAGTTCAGAGGAGAGTCCCAGACCCTCAATTATCGGTCAATTACTTCGATCCTGGATCAATTAGCGTTCAGACATATTTTCTTTTATTGTCAGTTTGCGATAATTATTTTATACTTAGTATATTGCTATATTTTCTACCATTGCGCTGGCAAATTTACTTGCAATATTATTCATTACTTTTATGGATTGTTATAATTATTTTAAATAAAGATTTAACAAAGTAAATCAGATTGTACGTTACCAGCGAGTCAATCGCGGTAGTAACTATAATAGTTTATTAAATATTAAATATTGTGTATAACTGCGTTATTCCACTGGGAGGAATATTGTATCCGATATCTACGAGGATATTCGACATATTGGTAATTGCAGAACATTTATTGTAAGTACCTGAACATTATTATAATTGGCAATAAAACTTGCATTTTTCTAGTTAACTCTGATCACTCTATCTCTCATTTACATTATCTACTTTCCTATTCTACTGGTAAGAATTATTAAATCGTTTATTAAAAGTATTATTATTAATCAAGAACTGAAAAGTCTAGTTTATTATAAGAAACCTATTGATAATTAATAAGCCGTGAGGTGAGTTAATAACTTTTTCATACGTTGCCGAGTTTGAAAAAGTGCAGGTCCTTGCTTTGCAAGAACCCTCGCCCATTTCTCTGTCCAAGTAAATAAAAATTTGTTAGAGACCAGCCTGAGCCAGAGTTCAACCCGCGAATTCTGGTGGCTGCTGGTAAAAATCGCGAAGCTAAAAAGCGATTTGTCTCATTATATGTGTATATCTTAAAAAAGGGTCTTCTGGTCAATTTTCAGTATAGTTAGTAACGTTATCACCCTTGTATCCTATCCTTGAATCCTGGCATCCGACGAGCCAATCCACAACTAGGATTAAGGGTTATATTTAAGTTTTATATTTTAAGTTTATATTTTAAGTTAGTAAGTTAAGTTGAAACGTTACATATTTAAACATTTTTTTTTAACAACTTGTAAAATTTTCCTATTGATTAATAATCAAATTTACAAAACCATTATTTTTCAAAATTTTTTTTTTATAATTGATTTTTTCAAGTTCTAGAAGAAAAAAAATTAATTAATTTTTTATTTTAACTTTAGTATTTAAGTTACAATTCTAAACTTACAAAGATAATTTTTTTGAAAGTTTAGTCATTAATTTAAAAAAAATATAAACACTTATGAATTTCAAATCTTTTTATTAAAGAAAATTAAAAAAATATTTTTCCAACTTTAGGGAAAAAAAAAATCACACTGAGAGAATAATTTATTTGAGCCAAACAAGATTTGTTCCAGGTAAATAAATCTCATATTTAAATAGACCCAATTTATAATTTATAATTTATTTATTGCTTATAAGAAGATACAATCTTCATAGCATATATTTATAGAGTTTAAGGAGCACACAGTTACACTAACAACTAGCTAAGTGGATTACGCCGATTCCATCTCAAGTCTCAACTTGAAACAACTTTTGCAAAATGCAAATACTTTTTTTAACTGATCAGGATCGCTAGTATCTAAGAACTTTGGTGATGCGTAAAGATTATCCGCAGTGGAGCACCAACCAGGTGAAAACTTTTCTCTCAGTTCTGCATATCTCGGGCAGAATAATAGAAGATGGACTAAGTTTTCATTCTCGTTCAGGTGGCAGTATTTTCAAGTGTTTATAGGGTAGAGCTTATGCGTTCTTTTGTTTATGGTCAGGTTAGTTGTATAGGTAGAAGCCATTCTCATTTGGAGGAGCAATCTTGAGATATGAGGAGGCAAGTGGGTGAGAATCTGGTTTGACAGCAGGGAAAAGTGGCTCAAATAGTTGCATTGACAGGCTGACGAAATACAATATCTGGCCAGATCTACGGATCTTCTGTGTAAACGGTATTTAGCAATGACTTCATCAATATTAGCTTTCCAATGTTTGGAGGAAAAGTTGTTGAGCATGCCGTCCTCATTGATCAAACACAATTGGTCCTTTAGTTGTTGCGCCCAATTTAAATTGGTGACTCAGAAGGAAGTGGACACTAGTTTTACCAACATGAAGAAGCACACTTTAGATAGACGGTGCTCAGGCATTTCCAGGATCTTGATAACCCATTTTATGGCTGCCTTCAAGACCGGTATTGAGATGTGGTCGATGTTGAGCTCGAGTCTGATGACGTAACCAGGAGTACAGTGAGGTAAAGCGAGTAGACGTTTGAAAAAGAAGAGGTTGGCAGATTCCAGCTTCTCTAGGAAGTCAGGTTTTAGGCACCTCAGGTGAGACATGTAAGTTAATGTAGCGCGGGTAATGCTGTGATGTAGCTTCAGTTTTCCCAGCCAGGATTCCCCTTTAACTCTTGAGAGAATCGTGAGAACTGTGCCCGCCGCTAATTTACTATTCCTGGTGTCTTCCTCAATGGTTATGTTACCTAGCATCGAGTTGCAGAAGTTTACTCCCAGATAGGAGTACGAACGCACTGATTCAACTATAGAGCCGTTATATTTTGAGATAGCTGGAGTTCGTTTTCTACCGTTATGACTAACGGTTAGAATTTTGGTTTTCGCAACGTTGACAGAAAGACCGTTTAGCGAGCAATATTCTAATAAAATTCGTAGACTTTTTTGTAGGTGGGCAATCGTAGCGACTAAGAGGACAATATCGTCGGCGTAAAGGAGCATTAACACATCTACTAATCCAATGAAGAAGCCTTCAGCATTCCTGACTTTCCCAGAAGTGGTTTTAGCGCCCTCTAGGGGACGTCAAAACTAGCAAGTACCACTCTCTTTGCGGGTTCTGGGACCAGTACTTCAACCGTTAGCGGTGCCTGCATGTTTTGTACCTTGTAACATGCGGCAATTCCGTGGTTGCAGGAAGCCAATAGGTACCTCTGCATGGGCGAAGCTGACCCCTTTTGAACGTTATAACGTTCTCTTCTATTTTACACGACCCACGGCGGAGTGTGGATAGTGCTTAATAGCCGTTATGGTTCTCCGTTGAATGAAAACCCTGAAAATAAAAAGATAAACACGAAATGTCCCACCTGGAGATGTCCCGAATCTCCCTGGACCCGCAGCTCTGCTCAGGCTGGGTTAGGAAAACCTAGTTGGGCGCCAGTTCGTGTGCCCCACGAACAAATTTCAAATAAACCAAAATAACTAACGGAAAAAATGAAATGGAAAATGAAAATAAGTACAGGATAGCAATTTTCAGAAATAGGAATAGGAAGCAAGAAAAAGATAGTAAATAATTAAAATAATAAAATAATTACTACCGGGTTGATGACCATTTGCGTTTAATTATAATTTAAATTATAGATTTGCCTTGCCAATTGTATCTCACATATCAATAACAATATTACAAAAAATAATAACGAATCACTTACAAAAAAATAACCAGAAATAATAATAGTTGTGTGCGGATACACAATTATAGATAATACAGTTATTTAAAAGAAAAATATCAGAGGATAACAATAATCATCCGCCGCTCACATAAAATAATTAATAAATAAATGAATAAATCACTCACCTGTGATTTAATAAAAAAAAATCAACTTATAATATCAATAATTAAATATAAATAATAATTTCACCCGCTGGTGATTTATATAAACAAGAATCTCAATATCTCAATAATAATACTTGATAACTACACTCGCATGTGACATCAAATAATAAGAAAAATATATAATAATTAATATCAATTCTCAAAAACTAATAACTCAAAGAAAAAATATTAATTCAATAATTATAAACTAATGTATCACTCAATTTCAAAATAGTTATCGCTTTCCACTGGTGAATAAATCGCAGCTCACCACAAATAATATAAATGATAACTCAATATTTATCTTGATAATTACGCAAAAAACATTAGTAATTAAGAAAACACCAATTATAATTCCTGGTGTCACATATGCGTGATATCTTGCTTAATTAAACAATAATGGCACCTAAATAGCTACAGTATGCCAAATACTAATACTCAAATTGGTTATCACGTGATCACCCGGCAACTTCAGCCGCCTATGATCTCTAGTAACCAGAAAAATTCTTTACTGATATATATGTATATACAAAGGATAGCAGCCCAGTCGCGTATACTCAACGCCAGCAAATAACATTTACCATTAACTCTATATGTAAATAATACTCGGATTTTTTTTTAATAGTTAGTATTAATATACCCTACTAAATATTATTGCAGAATTAAATATCCACTGGGCTCTATAATCATATATTTCACAACAAGATTGTAAGTTCTACATACGAGAAAATGCTATATGCATATATATGCGCAAGTGCAAATGGCCACCAACGCGGGAACGCAAAGTTACACGCCAATGAATTACCAAAAGTACTTACAGTCGTTGGTATCTTTCCCTCGTACAAACTCCCTTGGTTGATGTACCAAATGCACAATATAATTGTACCCCGACAAAACCAAACTGATTACAGGGCTCAATGTAATTTATTTAATAAACCAATAGCGTTAAGAAAATATTTTATTGGCAGCAACCAGCACACACACTGCTCGTACAACAGATTATCCACGTCTGACCATGGCAGCACGTGATTCTCATGCCGGCAATACTCATTGGGGTATTGAGTGAAGGCTGTAACTCACCACTAATCTGCAGCATGTTCACCAATACATGGAATTGGTACCATGGGAGACCCATTCCGAGCCCCACTTCAACCAGAGTCTTTCTATTTCCTGAGATGGGAGGAGTGTTTGGGTTCACGTGAGGTCGGACTCGTGGTGGCTGTTTGTAAGGCACCCACATGCACTGCATGCCTAATGGGTAGGCTTATGTGAGCATATGCTCATATTTCGCTTTTATAATATATGGTGAAAGATAGGGGATTTCTCAGCGCGAGTGTGCCCAAAATGGTGAGAAATCGGCATCCCGTCAAACGGAAGTGGACTTAACCGTCCCGTTACATTAATTAATTCATCCCTGACTTTGAAGAAGGAGATAATGTCACTGATATATAGGCTAAAGAGAAGCGGGCTGAGGATTTAACCCCGAAGGACTCCTTCTGTAATGTCTATCGGCTCTGATAATTCCCCGTTACTACGAACTTTCATGTGAATATTGCTGTATAGGTTACTTAGGAGTCGCAAGATCTTTGAACTAAGACCAAGTCTGTACATATTCTCCCAGATCTTCGGATGAGGAACAAAGTCAGAGTCATATGAAGTCGATGAAAAGGGCGTAAGCAGGGACGCCTTTAAAACGCGCTTGTAATTGTAACGAGAAGATTAAGCTGAATTTATTATCTTCACAATCACGGCCAGAGCGGAAACCAGCTTTCTCCTCGGGAATCAGATTATTTTCCTCAGCCCATTTATTGATTCGATCATGGAGAATCTGAGTAAAACCCTTGGCCAGGCAGTTGACCAATGCTATGCCACGATAGTTATTTGGTTCCGTGGCGTCACCTTTCTTGTGGAACATACGCATGATTACGCTGGACCAGTCACTGGGTGTGGTGCCCGAATCCAGAATTTTGTTGTATAGTCCAGGATCATCTTGCCCTTCTGATTGGTAGAACCGTCCATAGAGTCTCTAGCTGGGGATAGGTATGGAGAATCAAATACATTAGGGTCGATGACTCCCAACGAACCAAGCCTAGCGTTAAAATCACCCGCGATAATAAAAATATCATGAGATATTTCCGAACAAAAGTGATTTATCATAAGTTGTAGTTCATCAAGTTCCGTAAAGAGATCAGAGTCAGGGCTGAAGTAAATGGAAATGAAAATTATACGTGTGTCTGTTAGTGTTATTAACGAAGCAATCCACGAGCGGCTGAAAACCAAAACTTTATGATGAACAGAATTGTTTACCAAAGTGACGAGAAATGGACCCAATTTAAGACAAAGATATGATTTATTTGGATCAAATAGTGATTTGTTTATAGTTAACAAATCTGTATTTGGAAATTTTTTTTTAACCAAGATTTGTTAATGTTCAGTCACGAGCTTAGGCAATTTGAAAATTGGGAGTTTCCGTGATCGCTACTGATCTCAAGGTCAGAATAGTGCCGGGTCACTCGCTATTTGGGCCCGGTACATACTATTTTGAGCTCATAGCCGGGTCAAGTTGGCATGAGAGCCCCGCTCCCAGCCGACCAATCAGGAAATTCGCTTTACACATCGAAGCGGCCACGTCACCACCAAGCGGCCACGTCGCTTCCAACTACATTTTCTCTGGGTCTTTTTCGCTCCTGAATTCAAGAGTACAACCTCGTACTCTAAAACCGCTCCGCTTTATTATAATTCTTAATTGCATTCGCTGACGCGTATACTTTTTATTGCATTCGCTTTTTCATATTATCATTTCATAGTTTTGAGTGTAAATAGTGTTGATAAATATATAATTTATTTGGTATAATAATTTGTGTAATTTTTTAGTTGTTAAGATAACATCACGACTAAACCAGATCTTTTTTGCGCATTCGCTCACTTTACAGCCAATTATAAACAACTATATACACTAGTCCCAAAAATTAAGGGATAGAAAAAAAATTCGAAATTTTTGGGTGATTTTCAACATGCTGTAACTCGGTCAAAAATGATCGTAGAGTAAAAAGAAAAAAAGAAAACTGTAGCCTTAAGTTTCTAGTTTCTATATCTGGACCTCAAATATTTTTATCATGCTCGGTTCCGGAGTAATCTACGAAAACTGAAAAAAAAAAATTTTCAAAATTTTTGCTGGTCTTTTAACAAGACTATGGGCTTCAATAAATTTTTTTGGATAATCTAGCCTTATCACTCTTTTAGAAAATTTTATGCTCTTCAATTTGGCGGCCTCAAAAAGTCTCTACGACGAGTTGGCGCTGAGTTATTATCGATCAACGTAAAAAAGTCCGTTTTGGCTTTGATAATCAATAACTCCGGATGTATTAGTCGTACAGAAAATGGATGTAGGGTTTTGAAAACTGGAAAATATTCTCTATGAGACGAAATCAGTCGCTTTCGATAAAAAAAATTTTTTTGGAGCGATAATGTTTATTAAAACACAGGTCGAAATTCGCATATTTAAGGATATTCGGAAATCTTGCCATAACTTTGGATATAATGAATGAACAAAGGATATCATCGTTTTTTTTAACCTCAAAAGGTCCTGAAAAAGCCCTGGGAATTTTAAAGCGCTTTAATTTTTCTTTCTTACTGTCCCGAAGCTTTAAATTTATCGATTTTGCCAGAAATCTCCATAATTGGTAGTTTCTCGATTTTTGGTCATTTTTTCGATTTCAAAATGTTTTTTTCACCAGTAATCTTGATTTCTTCCATCAAAAAGATTGATTATCGAAAAAAATTAAAAAAAAAAATTTTGAAGAAAAATTTTTTTTTTTTTCAATTTTTTTTTTTTCGTTGTATTGGCAATGATTTACGATTGTTAAAAAATAATTCCTTAATTTTTTTTTTACCGCCCGCATTAGCGTTTCCCAAAGCGTACCACGTGGAGATTGCACGGTCGAATTTACGCTCCTTACACACATACCGACAGTAAATGTATTTGAATGAAATAAATGATTTTCTTCAGTCAAGTATATCTATTTAGGTCGAATAGATTGTTCTCTCTGTATAAGTTTTTCCATACAAAACTAAAAATAGTATATTACACATTGTAATGGGTCCACTTGTCTTATTAATAATTTTGTGGTCTTAATAAAACAAGGGCCCACTCATATGTAGAACTTAAGGTGTTCCACGTACCTGTCCAGCTAGATTCAGTAATCTCAGGACGAGGATAAACCCCGCACTGGACCACGCAGTATTTAAAATTAAAGAGAGAGATCTTAATATTACTTATACTTATAAAGGAAAATTAATTTAGGAATTTAATTAATTGGTAGAGTTATAAATTTAAATTTACTAGCGTTTCTTGCTGACGAAGTCGCCTTGACAAGATGTGTAATGGACATGAACAATAATTAAAGATAGCTGATGAAATTGACTCAAATATTTTAATTAATAATTTCCAAAAAATGACTCGACAGGTTTTACAAATTACAAATGACTCGACAGACTAAATATTAAAAAATGACTCGACGAATTTACAATGAACCAATTTTACAAATTTTACCAAAGCCAAATCTCCACTCACTTCAATCGACAACTCCTTCAATCTCCGATCCGATCCTCACGTCCTCCAACCAAGTCCAACTCTCCAACAAATTCCAATATCCTCCAACACTCCAAATCCGTCCAGATCCAATTCCAAATCCGCAATTAAAGTCCAATATCAATTTCCAAAGTAATGATAACTAATAGAAGCTTCCCCGTGTGAGGGCTTATTAGCTCTTGGCTAGTGTATGTAATAGCGTCTAGAGTAGCGTGGTGTTATAGTAGTAGTCAGCAGTATGTGATTCAGGGAAAACGTCCGAACGCTGTCGCTGCTGCTAGCCAAGAGGCCGATCGTCTGCAACCTCGGTAGCTTATACCCCACACTCCCACAGTCTACCAACGTCTGGAAACCAAAAACTTCGTCGACACTCGACGGAGGTGACCTCAATGGTAAATAGGGAGTTACCTTATCGGCTGTTGTTGTGGAAGGAGGTCGCTTGGCTTTTGGCGCGAGTCGATATTTGAATTTGAAATATATTTTAAAATTTCTACCCCGTTACAACATCTAGGGAAGAAAAGAAAGAAATGTCTCAGATCACAAAAAAACAATCCTATATGATCTGAAACATTTCTTACTTTACTTCCCTGGATGTGTAATAAACTATTCAATAATCCTACATTTATACGCAAACATTGTTTTCTCGAAAATAGTTGTTTATTAAATCAAATGATGTTCATTAAAAACTCTAACAGTCAATGATTAAAAAGGTTTTTAAAAAAAAGAAACTTCAATGTTCTTTTTATAATCATTTCTTTGAAAAAAATGATGTTTCACTACAGTTTTTTTTTTAAAAAAATTAAAAATAATAATAATTTGGCTACTTTAAAAAAAAATTTCAAGTCAATTATTATTTTTTTGAACTTTTAATGAATCAATTTTTCCTAAACTTTTAATTTAAAACCACCCAAACCATGTGGATGCATTTTAGGGTGTTTCGAAAAAACAAACAATTTTTTTAACTTCCCGCTAAGAAAATCGACGATTTTCAAAAAATTCGGGAAGTTATTGGTTTCACCCCGATTTTCAAAAATCGAGTTTTCATCATATGTTGACGTTTGAAGGTGCGAGGATGCTACTCAGACATTTTCAGAGCGATGTCTGTATGGGTGTATGTATGTATGTATGTGTGAGTGTGTCTGTGTGACTGTGTGGATGTAAACATCTCATATCTTTTGAATGAATGAACTGATTTACATTTTTTTTGTAGCATTCGAAAGATTTCTTTTCGACTTATATTTTTAGAAAATTTTAGATCATTCAGTCAAATAATTTCTGAGATATTTAAGAAATACGAAAAAAAAAAAATCTGGGCATCGGTTGACCCTGCGGGCCAGCCCCAAAACTTTCCGCTGTTTTCGAGCTCAAGGAGCTCAAAAACATCGTTGTAAATACATTTTCGAGCTCTTCGAGCTCGAAAACACTTTTGCATGCCATTATTTTTGAAAAAAACAGTTTTTAGCATTTCTTTCTCCCGCGATAACTCTCAAACGAATTATCCGATTTTGATGTTTAAGGTGGCAATCGACGGGTTTTAATAAATTCTAGAGCTGATTAGATTTTTGGATTGTTTGGTTGAGTCGTTTCAAAGATATTCGCAAAAAACTGTTTTTTACCATTTCTTTCTCCAACGATAACTCTCGAACGAATTATTCGATTTAGATGTTTGAGGTGGCAATCGACGCGTTTCATTGAGTTCTAGAGCTGATTAGATTTTGAAGTCGATCGTATAAGCCGTTTTCGAGAAATCAATAAAAAACTAAAAAAAAAAAATTTTTTTTTTTCGTAATTGGCCAATATCTTCGAGTCTACTTAGTCAAATGATCTGAAATTTTCAGAAAAGTTGATGGCCAAAAAACTCTTTCGATTGCCGCCTTAACCATCCAAATCGGTTTATTAGTTAAAAAGTTATAAAGAGTTTACATACATACATACACACACACACACACACACACACACACACATACATACAGACACTCGGACATCATTCTAAAAATAGTCAGAATAGCTTCCTAGGACCTCAAAACGTCAACATCTGATGAAAACTCGATTTTTGAAAATCGGGGTGAAAACAATAACTTCCCGAAATTTTTGAAAATCATCGATTTTCTGAGCGGGAAGTTAAAAATTTTTTTTTAACTTCCCGCTTAGAAAATCGATGATTTTCAAAAATTTCGGGAAGTTATTGTTTTCACCCCGATTTTCGAAAATCGAGTTTTCATCAAATGTCGACGTTTTGAGGTCCTAGGAAGCTATTCTGACTATTTTCAAAATGATGTCCAAGTGTCTGTATGTATGTATGTAGGTGTGTGTGTGTGTGTGTGTGTGTGTGTATGTGTGTGAATGGTCTATACCTTTTTAACTAATGAATCGATTTGGATGTTTAAGGCAGCGATTAAAAAAGCTTGTTGGCCGCCAACTTTCCTGAAAATTTCAGATTGTTTGATTAAGTAGACTCGAAAATATTGGCGAATTACAAAAAAAAAAAGAAATTTTTTTTTTTAGTTTTTTATTGATTTCTCAGAAACAAATTGAACGAACGACTTTAAAATCTAATCAGCTCTAGAACTCAATAGAACGCGTCGACTGCCGCCTTAAACATCTCAATCGAATAATTTGTTTGGGAGATATCGTTGGGGAAAGAAATGGTAAAAAACGGTTTGCTTTAAATATCTTCAAGACGGCTGAATCGATGGCTTTCAAATTTTAATCAGCTCTAGAATTCAATGAAACGCGACTATTGCCACCTCAAACGTTAAAATTGGTTGATTAGTTCAGAAGATATCAGTGTTGAAAAGTTAAAAAAATAACATCCTATGTTATTTTTTCCAGATGAATCAAAATGTACTGAATTAAAATTTGTCTAAAATCTTACAAACTTTTTCTTTTTATGGTCTTTTTCGATCATCGTATAATGCCGTCAAACTTGTTCTTTAGTTCAAACCATATTATCAACGAAAAAATTGAAAAAATACAGTTTTTAATGACTTTCTCCGATATTTTATACATTATTGCTCTGACCTAAGCTAAAACTCATTTAAATCTTGATTTTGATCACTGTCATTGATTTCTGCATCAACATATTTTTTTTATTTAACATAATCGGGAACTAAAATTAAAAAACCGCTTGTCCATTAATGATTTTCGATTCTTAAACTTTTAAACTTCAGCATAAAGCATAACTTGTTAGAATTTGAAAAACTCATAAAAAAACAATCGCATGCAATTAGATTTCCGAGCTCGAAAATATAGTCTCATTGATATTTTCGATTTCCTTGAGCTCGAAAACAGCGGGAAGTTTTGGGGCTGGCCCACAGGGTCAACCGACAGACCGATTTTTTTTGGACATTTTGAAAACTGTCCAATCGATCAATTCCAAAATCTAATCACTTCTAGAACTCGATAAAACCTTTCGATTGACGCCAAGTACGTCTCAATCGGATAATCTGTTTGGAAAATTTCGTCGACGAAAGAAAAAGTAAAAAACTGTTTTTTGCGAATATCATCGTAATGACCAAACTAATCATTTACTTAATTTTATCAGCTATAGACCTCAATAAAACGCGCTGATTGCCACCTTGAGCGTCTCAATCGGATAATTCATTCATGAGATATCGTCGACAGAAAAATGAAAACAATTCGTTTTTTTTTTGTTTTTCGTAAATATTGCGGAAACTATTGAGTCGATCAATTTCAAAATCTAATCAGCTTTAGAACTCGATGAAAGCATTCAATTGCAGCCAAGTACGTCCCAATCAGATAATTCGTTCGAGAGATATCGTGGACGGAATAATCAATGTAGAATCTGTATCAGCTTTTTTCATTGAATAACATCATAATTACTGAACAACATAACTCAAAATGAATATGCTCTTGTTTATATAAGTCATTGGAAGTGACTTCTTAAAAATAATCATGTTCGCTCGTTTCACGATATACTTACACCATATAGATACAACGTATCACGTAAACTTATTTTTGAGCGAACTATTGAACATAATTGTAATAAATATGTAAAAAACGCTTATTTATTAATCATTTTGGAGCCGAAATTTTTCAATTTTAATATAATGCGTAATCCTTTTGAGCTTGGAAAGCTCATAAAAAAGTGAAACAAAGGTATTTTCGAGCTCGAAGAGCTCGAAAACAGCGGGAGGTTACGGAGCTGGCCTACAGGGCCAACCGACAGACCGATTTTTAACTTCCCGCTAAAAAAATTGCAATCAAATTTTCAAAAATTCGGGAAGTTATTGGTTTCAGTCCGATTTGTGAAAATCGAAATTCCAACAGATGTTGACGTTTTGAGGTTCTAGGAAGCTATTCTGACTAATTTCACGATGATACCCGAGTGTATGTATGTATGTATGTATGTATGTATGTATGTATGTATGTATGTATGTATGTATGTATGTATGTATGTATGTACGTACGTATGTAAATATTCTGTAACTTTTGAACGGATGAACCGATTCTATACTTTAAGGTGTCATTCGACGTGGCTTTTCATTGACTATAAACACTGAAAATTCAAGCTTAATCGGTCGTGTACGTTCGGAGATATTTCAAAAATAAAATTTTTTCAAAAATGTTTGTTTTTTTTAATTTTTAATTCGCTCGATGGATCGATTCAAAAATCTAATCAGCTCTAAAACTTTGTAAGCCGCGTCGAATGCCGCCTCAAAAACCAAAATCAGTTTTTTCGTTCGAGAGAAACCGTTAACGAAAGAATTAAAAAAAAAATTTTTTCTTAGTATTTTGAAAATTTCTCAAAAATGAGTCGATAAATCAATTTCAAAATTTAATTAGTTGTAGAACTCAATAAAACGCGTCGATTGCCACCTTAAACGTCTTAGTCGGTTTACTTGTACGAAAGATATCGTTGTAGAAAAAATGTTAAAAAAAGTTATTTTTCGATAATAAACGCACACAAAAGTATTTTCGAGCTCGAAAATTTATCCACAACATTCTCTCGAGCTCAAGGAGCTCGAATTGGGCGGGAAGTTTTGGGGCTGGCCCACAGGGTCAACCGACAGACCGATTTTTTTTTATGGTGTACAAAAATTGAAAGTACAACTAAAAATGAAAATTTTGGCACCAATCCGGGCTCTTAATAATGATATTAGGGTTCGCCTCAATCCATTTTTTTATTTTCCATTTAAATAACACCTGAGAAAATTTTTTTTTTTTTTAGAATCTTCTAGTTCCTAAACTAATCAACGGATTTTCATGCACAATACATTAATCGTAGGAAATTGAACGCTCTACAAAAAAAGTATCCTATCATTTTCTGATGAGTCCCACTGTTCAAAAGTTATTTAAGCCTCAAATCAAATTTATAATAAATTTTGAGACTTTTTTACTTTTCCGGCGAAACTATCAGTCTTATCAAAAATGTCATTGGATTTTTTTGTAGATAATTTTATTTCTTAAAAATTATTACGGATAAAGTTTTTCGAAATTCCACACTATTCACAAGTTATTTTCATTTCACTGTTAAGCTCTTGAAAAAATATATTTCTGATTGATTTCGAGAGCTTGACATTGAAATGAATATAACTTGTGAACGATGTAGTATTTCGAAAAACTTTTTTTTTAATAATTTGTGAGGAATAAAATCGTCGGCAAAAAGTTACAATGAAATTTTTTTAAGACTAATAGTTTTGCCGGAAAAGTAAAAAAATCTCAAAATTTACTATAAATTGGATTCAAGGCTTAAATAACTTCTGAACAGTGGGATTTATCGAAAAATAATAAGAGAGTTTTTTTGTAGAGCGCTCAATTTCCCACAAAAAAATGTATTGAGAATAGAAACTCGTTAATTACTTCGGGAGCTAGAAAATTCTAAAAAAAAAAAATTTTTTTTCCCATGTTATTAAAATGGAAAATAGAAAACTAGATTGAGACGAACCTTAATGTCATTATAAAGAGCCCGGATTCGTGCCGAAATTTTTATCGTTAGTTATACTTTAAATTTTTGTACATCACAAAAAAAAAAATTGTTTGTTTTTTTGAAACACCCTCATGTGTATTTATAAAATCAAATGATGTTCTTAAAATCCCAACCTTCATTTTATTTTTTTTAAAACTTTGAAGGATTTTTTAAGTTCGTTTCTTTGAAAATAAAATGATGCTGTTTCTCAATAATTTTTTTATAAAAACCATTATTTTTGATATTTTAACAAATAATTTTAAGTAAATTATTTTTAAATTTTGAACAAATTAGTTTTTTGAAACATTTATTTGAAACTGTTGAAACTATGTTATGTTCACGCCACAATCATGCATCTCACTTTATTTTTAGATGGTTATAAATCTATTTTATAGATTAAAAAAATTACTTGATTTCAAAGAATAAAAATAATTATTAAATTATATTTTGTGTCAAGAATAGATTATAATTTATGATTAATATGAACTAGATATCATTTGAATTATTTTGTTTGCAAACTTAAGTTCTATTTTTTTTCTTACTCATTATGTCTAGTAATTTTTTAAACCAATCAGAAAAAAATGTAAACTAAATGCGTTAGTATATACCAAAACGTAAAAACACGTGTGCGCGTTATAAAAAATTGACAAATTTGAATTAATAAATGTAAGTAATTATTATTATCATTATTGTTACTGTTAATAACATTTTTTTTTCATAACAGATTTATTGATATTTCAAATAATTTTTTCAACAGACTCACATAAAAAAATATTTTAAAAACATGACATTTAGAATGTTGATGCCAGGATCATGGCGAAATCTTAACGTAAGCTATTTAACATTTCAGTTGGAACTACAACTGTTAGATATTGTTGAGTTAGGGCATGAAATAAATGAGTCTTATGTTGTTATTGATGGGGCTCCGCCTGAAATTAAAATGTGCCGAAACTGTAAGAGAATTATGTTTCACGGAAGAAATCGTAATGGTCAACCATCATTAAGAGAAAGAATGCGCTTGGTAAGAAATTATTTATTTATATGTTATTAATCAATTGTTAATTCTATTATTCAATTGATAATAGTTTTCAGTTGTCATAAATGATGCTGATGATGTTGTTGTTGGTATCCTGGTTGAATAATTATTACAATCACCATATCCCTCCCTTCCTTCCAGGACCGATCCTGCACATTCCGAATGCCGGTCCATTTGTGCGGATAATTTTTCAAGTGAGAGGAATGCCATGTCGATTCCTCGGCACAGTGAATTTCTACAAAAAGTTCATCTAGAACGCTGTAGAAATTCTAGCTCCGCTTAATAAAATTTTGGAAAGACTCAAAGTCAAAGGCTCTCATCCAGTCAACTGGACAACCGAACTTCGAGAGTCTTTTAAGTCAGCTAAACGAGCTCTCGCGGATGTTACATTTTTGGTTTACCCTAAAATCGATGCTGACTGGGCAATATTCACCGACGCATCCAAAATTGGTATTGGAGCCGTTTTACAACAAAAAGTGGATAACAATTGGCAACTACTGGCATTTTTCAGTCGAAAAGTGCCCCCGTCAATTCAAAAATTTCCGACGTACGACCGCGAGTTGAACGCCATCTATGAGGCTGTTAAATACTTTCAGCACATATTCGAAGGCCGGCATGTTACGATCTACACTGATCGCAAGCCGCTTCAGCACGCTTACAGACAGCACACCGAAAGAGTATCGCTTTGGCACTTTCGTCGGCTCGATTTCATTGGCTAATTTACGACTGACATTAGACATGTGTCGGGTAACGACAATATTGTCGTTGACACATTGTCACGAGTCGAAGCAGTGTCTATTGCCATTACATCGGAAGAACTCGCCGATGCTCAGAAGCAAGATCTCGAGCTTCAACAACTGCTACAACAGACAACCGCGTTGCAGCTTCGACGAATCAATCTCGACAACGGATTAGCATTGTACTGTGACATTGCGTCAGGTACGGTGCGACCTCACGCTCCAGAGCCGCTGAGAAAGAAGGTGTTTAATTCACTGCACTCGCTAGCTCATCCTGGAATCAAAGGATCATTAAAAATAATCTCTAAACGATACGTCTGGCCGTCGATTAATAGATTGCCGAGAATGGGCGAAATCTTGCATCGATTGTCAGAAAAATAAAATCCAGAGACACGTGTCATCGCCGATCGCCAGTTTTCAACCTCCAACTGAGCGGTTCGAGCACATACATATCGACTTGGTGTCTCTAAAATCGTCAAGAGGCTTTAACCAGTGTTTAACGATCATTGACCGATTCACGAGGTTTCCTGAGGCTGTCCCGTTATCCAATGGAACTGCAGAGACGGTAGCACATGCACTATCGCTGCACTGGATTTCACGTCACGGAATACCGAAACGTATAACTTCGGACCAAGGTCCGCAATTCGAATCGTCGTTATTCCAGTTGTTATTAGAAGTGTATGGAAGAAAATACCAACATCTTACGCCGTATCAGCCGCAAGCCAATGATCTTGTCGAACGTCTACATCGTCAGCTCAAACCAGCACTTTTGGGCCATAAAGAGTCATGGTATGACGCATTCCCAGCCGTTTTCTTCGGCTTATGCGTTGCTTGGAAAGGTGACATCCAGACGACCCCGGCTGAATTAGTATACGGTGAGCCTACCCGATTACTCGGTGAGTTACTATCTCCCACTAACAAAACTACGCCTCACAACATTGTCAATACCTTAAAACGTCATTTTAACTCATTAGCACCGGCCGAAATGTCACGTCACGGCAAGCATTCTGTTTTCTGTTTCAGGAACCTTAGTACTTGCAGTCATGTACTGGTACGGAATGACCAGATTGGACCATCTTTCACAGCGCCATACGAAGGTCCATATCATGTAATAACTCGACACGATAAATACTTCATTGTCGATTTCCGAGGACGACAAATCGCCATTTCAGTTGATAGATTGAAGCCGGTTTACGAGGCGAATTCAGTCGATACGACGACGACGATAGCAAACTTCCCGACGAATAACACAGCAACCGAGACCCAAAAACGCCGAGTTCGGTTTAATATTTGAAAATTTACAAGATTAAAAAAATTTTTTTTTACATTAAAGTTTTTTTTTTCAAAGTAACAGTTCATCACTGTATTACACTCATTAATTTACTTATTTATTTATTTATATCATTTGTAAATATTCCATTACTTTAATTATCGTGTATTAAATTTAAAACAAAAAAAAAAAAAAAAAAAAAATGGAGATCTGTAGCGTTGCTACACTAATTACGATCGATCAATTTCGGCAGTCTACGCCGAAGATCGATTTTTCCATATTTCGTCCCTCCCTCATTCGTAGAGACACTAGTCAATTACAAGGTACACCGCTGAACTGTGTACACGCATTCTAGCAACATTTAATTTTGTATACTATCTCTTACTGTGTTAATTACGTTGGTTAAATAAAACATTTATTTAACATTATTAGTTGGTTTAAGTAATTTATTTAAAAATAGTTAAATTTTACCCTTAACCACTAAATAAATATATATATATATATATATATATATATATATATATATATGGTTGCGTAACAACACATCCGCAGACAAAATAATCACAGGACAAAATAACCACACGACAAAATATCCGCGGAAATAATATCTACAGACAGAATATCCTCAAAATAACTATATTGAAGATATGAACTCATCAGATCAAAATTTTAGTTCCGTCACTCATAACCCGAAGACTTTAAATCTGCGACTTAAGATCCGCGACTTTTGATCCGACATTTTGAAATCTGTAACAAAAAAATTCGCACGACAATATATCCGCTGCTTTAATATTCGCGATAATAATTTTATAAATATAATTTCAATGAAGATAATTTGATGCAAGATAATAATATTACTTATTGAATTATTAGTACAATATAGACATGCAAGTTATGTGTGTTGTGATTATCAAATATTTAAGCCTATACGATTAAAATGGTACTGTGCCTGTTTTTGATAGGTAATATGTGTGTGTGATTATAAAATATATAAACCGATACACTTGCAATAGTCGTGTATTATTTTCGAAGTAAATTAGACCAATAATTTTTGAAAAATTCTGACTAATGATATAATTGATACTAGTTAAAAAAAAAAAAAAAAAAAAAAAGAAAAACGTTAAGTAATGAAGAAACTTAAAAAAAATGTAATAATACTTTGTCATGGGGAGATTTTGTCTGGGTATATTTTGGTGGGAGATTTTAAGTCGTCGGATTTCATGTCGCGGATCTTACGTCGCGGATCTCCCGGGTAAAAAAATTATATATAATTCAATATAATCATATACAGGGTGATCCAGAATTACTTTCACAGCGAGAAAACTTAGATAGAGGAGGTGATTCTAAGCATGAAGTTCCTTTGCCACTTTTGAAAATTTTGAGTAGTTTTTGAATTATTCAACATTTTAATTGACCAATCATATGTGAGAACTGGAATTTAAAAAAAAGTAAAAAAGAATAAATATTAAGTTTGGCAACGACGCAATTGTTAACTTCAAATCATACATAAATTTTTTATTTCATAGAGTTCGAATTCTGCAAAAGTTTGAAGCACGAAAACAAAACACGCAATCGCAACCTCAAATATACTCTTATTATACATTTTTCAAATTTACTTACTAAGAATTAAATTGTGAATAATAATTATGCTTCCATCATTAGAGTCAGGACCACGGACAATTGAAGCACAACTATGTTTTGGGGCATTCCACGCTAAATTGATCACTCATGAAACCAACCCCTTCTGATTTCGTGGATAATTTTTTTTTATTTTCTATCTCACTAAAGGCATTTTTTATAATTTTTTAAAATTATCTTACCCAATTCAAAAAACAAAGTTATGAATTTGAGAAAAAAAAATTTTCTTTAATTGTCAAAATTCCATTACTTTAGTAAAAATAGACTTATCAGGACGTTTTTTTTTTTTTTTTACATTTTGTCAAATATTGTCTTATTTTCAGTCTTGGAATTTAAATTATTGTCAGTCTTGAATTTCGTTTTTTTTGCAGTGGTAATTTTTTTTTTACTTTATATCTTGTATTTTGTAATGCGTTTAGTCTTGAATTTGATCTTATATTCAGTGTTATTTCTGTCAGATATATATGTCAGATTTGGTTATTGTCAGTTTAAAATTTTTTTTAGTTTCAGTGGTGAAATTTTTTTACTTTCTTGTCTTGAATGTTGTCTTACTTTTTGTTCCGAATTCCGTCTTACTTTTTGTCTTGAATTTTGTCTTACTTTTTGTCTTGAATTTCGTCTTACTTTTCGTCTTGAATTTCGTCTTGATTTTTGTCTTGAATTCCGTCTTGAATTTTGTTTTACTATTTTTCTTAAATGTTGACGTACGTTTTGTCTGAAGTTTCGTCTCAAATTGCATCTTACTATTTGTCTTACTTTTTGTCTTGAATGTTGTCTTACTTTTTGTATTGAATGTTGTCTTACTTTTTGTCTTGAATTCCGTCTTACTTTTTGTCTTGAATATTGTCTTACTTTTTGTCCCAAATTCTATCTTACTTTTTGTCTCGAATTTTGTCTTACTTTTTGTCTTGAATTATGCCTTACTTTTTTGTCTTGAATTTTGTCTTACTTTTTGTCTTGAATTTTTTCTTACTTTTTGTCATGAATGTTGTCTTACCTTTTGTCTTGAATTCCGTCTTACTTTTTGTCTTGAATTTCGTATGATTTTAAGTTCTGATTTGTATCTAATTCCTGATATTGAAAGTTGTCTTATTCTCAACCTCGAATCTTGTCTTTGACTTTGACTTCTTCTATTTCTGGTCTTGAGTTTCCTCTTATTCTCAGTCTTGAATTTTGACTTGTTATAAGACTTTAATTTTGTCTAATTTTTTGTGAGTTATGCCGTTAACTTGGTCTTAGTTTCAGACTTGAATTTTATTTTATTTTTAGTTTTGAATTTTATCGTCCCGATAAGTCTATTTTTACTAAAGTAATGGAATTTTGACAATTAAAGAAAAATTTTTTTTTCTCAAATTCATAACTTTGTTTTTTGAATTCGGTAAGATAATTTTAAAAAATTATAAAAAATGCTTTTAGTGAGATAGAAAATAAAAAAAAATTATGCACGAAATCAGAAGGGGTTGGTTTCATAAGTGGTCGATTTAGCGTGGAATGCCCCAAAAACATAGCTGTGCTTCAATTGTCCGTGGTCCTGACTCTAATGATGAAAGCATAATTATTAATCACAATTTAATTCTTAGTAAGTAAATTTGAAAAATGTATAATAAGAGTATATTTGAGGTTGCGATTGCGTGTTTTGTTTTCGTTCTTCAAACTTTTGCAGAATTCGAACTCTTTGAAATAAAAAATTTATGTATGACTTGAAGTTAACAATTGCGTCGTTGCCAAACTTAATATTTATTCTTTTTTACTTTTTTTAAATTCCAGTTCTCACATATGATTGGTCAATTAAAATGTTGAATAACTCAAAAACTACTCAAAATTTTCAAAAGTGGCAAAGGAACTTCACGCTTAGAATCACCTCCTCTATCTAAATTTCCTCGCTGTGAAAGTAATTCTGGATCACCCTGTATAATTCTATATAATTATATATGATTTATATAGAATTATATATGATTCATATAGAATTATATATAATTATACAGAATTATATATAATTATATATAATGATGAGAAAAAATCTCAACTGATTATATATAATTATATACAACTATATATAATTTTACAAGATTATATACAATTATATAGAACGCTAAAAAAATCTCAGATGATTATATACAATTATATATAGTTACATATAATTATATATAATTGCATACAATGAAATATGATCATCTGTCATTTTTTAGCGTTATATATAATTATATATAAAAACATATTCTATATGAATCATATATAATTCTATACAAAAATAGAAAATAAAGAAAAATAACTTGGGAGCGAAGATATATATAGTTGTTTAAAAAAAAAAAAAATATATTTTTTAATTTTCTAGCTCACAAACCAATCAACGGATTTTTATGCACCATAAATGATTCCGTAGAAAATTGAACGCTCTACAAAAAAAGTCTCTTATCATTTTTCGATAAATACCACTGTTCAAAAGTTATTTAAGCTTCAAGTCAAATTTATAGCAAATTTTAGGATTTTTTTACTTTTCCGGTGGATATAACGGTCTTATCAAAAAATATCATAGGATTCGTTTTGTAGATAATTTTATTCCTTACAAATTATTACGAACAAAGTTTTTCGAAATTCACCGGAAAAGTAAAAAAATCTCAAAATTTGCTATAAATTTGACTTGAAGCTTAAATAACTTTTGAACAGTGGGATTTATCAAAGAATTATGTGTGACTTTTTTTGTAGAGCGTTCAATTTCCTACGAAAACATTTATTGTGCATAAAAATCCGTTGATTGCTTTGTGAGCTAAAAAATTAAAAAAAAAAATTTTTTTTTTCCGTGTTATTTAAATGGAAAATAGAAAAATTGATTGAGACAAACCTTAATACCATTAGGAGCCTGGAGTGGTACCAAAATTTTCATTTTTATTTATACTTTTAATTTTTGAATACCACAAAAAAAAAAAAATTTGTTTTTTTTTTTAACTTCTTATGAGCTCAAAAGTTACTTTATATTACTGAAAAAATTCTCACTAAATTTTAGCTAAAGATCTTTTAAATTGAGTTATCACAAATGGGGGCCCCCTTTTCCATTCAAAGTACACGCGAAAACTTTTCATTAAAATTTTTCGTTATTAAGACTGTGAAAAAATTTTGTTTTTAAATTCAACCTGGTATGATTTTGTAGGAAATCAATTCTCTACACAAAAGTGATTATGCATTATGTACGTAAAACAAACTGAAAAAGTTACGGGGCTTCAAAGATCGACAGAAATTTAGTCTCCTCAAATTATTTTTTGTTATTTTTAATTTTTATTCGATCAAAAAAATTTTTTCGAATAATGACAAGCACAGTCTTGTAGGAAATTTAATTTCCTACAAAAAGTATTTGATATTATACATACGTTAAGTGAATGAAAAAAAGTTACAGAGATTTAAATGTCAACGAAAAATCAAGTTTAAAAAATATCAATTTTCTGAATTTAAATATCAACGAAAAGTGAACTTGATTTTTCATTGATATTTAAAACCCTTTAACTTTTTTCGCATTCATTTGACGTATATATAATACCGGATACTTTTTGTAGAAAATTAAATTCGCTACAAGACCGTGCTTGTCATTATTTGAAAAAAAAGTTTCGATAAAATTAAAATAAAAAACAACAAAAAATAATTTAATACTGAGGAAACTAAATTTTTGTCGATGTTTGACGCCCCGTAACTTTTTCCCAGTTTGTTTGATGTACAAATTGCATCAGCACTTTTTGTAGAGAATTTTATTTCCTACGAAATTATACCAGGTGGAATTAAAAAAAAATTTTTTATAGTCTTAATAACTAAAAACTAAACTGAAAAATTTTCGTGTGTATTTTAAATGGGAAAGGGGACCCCCTTTGTGATAGTTCAAGTCTAAAGATATCTGGCTAAAATTAGGTGAAGTTTTTTTTTATAATATAAAGTAACTTTTGGGCTCATAAGAGTTTAAAAAAAAAATATTTGTTTTTTTTGGGACACCCCAATATTTATGTATGTAGGAGAGGGAAGTCACCGGTACTATAAGCAGCAGTGGAAGTATTTCGGAGCTCGCCACGAGATCGCGCCCACCACTTGTAGTGTGTCTCTAGTAAGAAACTTATTTCAGAACTGGTAAATTCGAAACTTGAGACTATTCTGGCCCGGGTACGCCTCCGGTATTTGGCAGAGTGACAAGTACCTTTTTTGATGGTAATATAGTACATTCTATATTACATAATGACAAAAATATTAATTATCAATGTTTCCATAAATAATTTTTCTTAGAAATTAAACTTGGACTTAAAAAAAAAAAATGATTTAAATAAAAAGCGTAGAGCCTCTACTATACAAAAATTCATAATTTATTTAACCAATTGCATAGGAATTCAATTATATATAGTTCTACATAATTATATATAGTTATATATAATTATATATAGTTATATATAATTATATATAGTTATATGTAATTATATATAATTATATAGGGCCATTTTTCATATATAATTATGCATAATTATATATAATTATATATAATTTTTTTTACCCGGGCTATTGTCCACGGATTACGATTCGTGTCACCAAAATTTTCATAGTTAAAATAACAGTAGATGAAAGTTATTAAAATGTTATTTTTTATTCAAATTTATCTTTAATCCATCAAATACTTTTGTGCGAAAATGCGTAGGATTGATGCATACATGAAAAGGTGTGAATTATAGCGCTCTTTTTTCACGAATTTTGTATGTGTGCAATTACAAAAATATACCCACTCATAAAATGATGTGAGAGATAGCGCCTTTTTTTCACGAATTTTTTCGTATGTGTAATAAAATATCTACGGACAGAATATCCCGAAAACAAGAACTCAATAAAACGCGCCGATTGCCGCTTCGACCATCTCAATCGGTTTATTCGTTCGAGAGAAATCGATCGAAAAAGAAATGGTGTAAAACGGTTTTCTTCGATTATCTCTGAAGCGACTCATTCGATCAATCCCAAAATTTGATTAGCTCTAGGACTCGATAAAACGTCTCGATTGCCGCCTCAATTATCTCAATCGGTTAATTCGTTCGTAAGATATCGTGGGAGAAAGAAATAATAAAAAAATGTGTTTTTCCTAAAATAATCGTATGCAACAATATTTTCGAGCTCGAAAAGCAGGTATTCACAACAATGTTTTCGAGCTCAACGAAGTTTTGGGGCTGGCCCACAGGGTCAACTGATAGACCGATTTTTAACTTCCCGCTAATAAAATTGTAAATTTTCGAAAATTCGGGAAGTTATTGGTTTCACCCCGATTTTCGAAAATCGAGTTTTCATCAGATGTCGACGTTTTGGAGTCCTAGGAAGTTATTCCGACTATTTTTAGAATGATGTCCGAGTGTGTGTATGTGTGTGTGTGTGTGTGTGTGTGTGTGTGTGTGTGTGTGTATGTAAACTCTTTGTAACTTTTTAACTAATGAATCGATTTGGATGATTGATGCGGCAATCGAAGGGGTTTGTTGGCTATCAACTTTCATAAAAATTGTAGATTATTTGATCCAGTAAACTCGAAAATATATGCGAATTACGAAAAAAATAAAATTTTTTCTTTTTAGTTTTATAGTGATTCTTCAAAAACGACCCGAACGATCGGCTTCGAAATCTAATCAGCTCTAGAATTCGATAAAACGCGTCGATTGCCAGCTTAGCGATCTCAATCGGTTAATTTGTTCGTGAGATATCGAGGGAGAAAGAAATGGTAAAAAACAGTTATTTGCAAATATCTTTGAAATAACTTAATCAAACAATTCCAGAATGTGATCAGTTCTAGAACCCAATAAAATACGTCGATTGCCGCCTTAACCATCAAAATCGGTTCATTTGTTCGCGAGATATCGTTGGAGAAAGAATTGGTAAAAAACGGTTTTTATCTAAATATTTTCAAAACGACTGACGCGATCGATTTAAAATTTTAATCAGCTCTGGAATTCAATAATACGCGCCGATTGCCACCTCAAACGTCAAAATCGATTAATTAGTTCGGAAGATATCGGCGTTGAAAAGTTAAAAAAATAACGTTTCATGTTATTTTTTCCGGATAAATCATAGTACAACCGGCTTAAATGTATTTAAAATCATACGGACTCATCTTTTTTATGATTTCTTTCGATCGTGTAGTGTCATCGAACTTGGTTTTTAGTTTAAACTATTTTATCAACAATAAAATCGATAAAACGTAGTTTTTAATAT
Organism: Microplitis manilae; assembly: GCA_030273425.1. NCBI lineage: Eukaryota > Metazoa > Arthropoda > Insecta > Hymenoptera > Braconidae > Microplitis > Microplitis manilae. The sequence continues at coordinate 21,458,941 of CP092725.1, read as the reverse complement.
TTTTCTCGGATATTTCATATTTTATTGTTTCTTACATGAGTCAAAACTCATTTAAATCTTGATTTTGATTCCTGACATTAATTTCTGCCTCAATAGACTTATTTTATTGAACATAATCAGAAATTAAATTTTAAAAACTGTTTCATTAATGAATTTCGGTTCTTCAATTTTTAAATTTCAGCGTAACAAGTAACTTGTTAGAGCTTAAAAAAGATCATAAAAAAACAATTGCATGTGATAATATTTTCGAGCTCTTTGTGGTCGAAATAGTGGGATGTTTTAGGGCCGGCCAACCGACGCCCAGATTTTTTTATATTGTTTCGGATTGATTACTCATTTTATTGAATTTAGGTGGTTGCGATTCTTGGAGTACTCGGGGCATGCAGAGGTCAAGAACTCTGTAACATGATGGTTAATGATTTTAGAGATCTTGGAAGTAATATTTTAAAAGTTACGGTTCCTGAGACTAAGACATTGATAGAACGTTTACAATTGAAGGTGCTTATTACAATACTATCAAGCAATATGCTGATCTTCGTTCAAGAAATCGGTGTATCGGTCGACCCTGCGGGCCAGCCCCAAAACTTCCCGCTGTTTTCGAGCTCATGGAGCTCGAAAACATCGTTGTAAATACATTTTCGAGCTTTTCGAGCTAGAAAATACTTTTGTATACCTTTAGTTTCGGAAAAAAAACGTTTTTAGCATTTCTTTCTCCCACGATATCTCTCGAACGCATCAATCGATTGAGATGATTAAGGTGGCAATCGACGCGTTTTATTAAGTTCTAGAGCTTATTAGATTCTGAAATTGATCAGATGAGTCACTTCAAAGAAAATCGAAAAAAACCATATTTGACCATTTATTTCTCCCGCGATAACTCTCGTACGAATTATCCGATTTTGATGTTTGAGGTGGCAATCAACGCGTTTTATTGAGTTTTAGAGCTGATTTGATTTTGAAGTCGATCGTATAAGTCGTTTCTGGGAAATCAATAAAAAACTAAAAAAAAAATTTTTTTTTTTTTCGTAATTGGCCAATATCTTCGAGTCTACCTGATGAAATGATCTGAAATTTTCAGAAAAGTTGATGGCCAAAAAGCTTTTTCGATTGCTGCCTTAACCATCCAAATTGGTTTATTAGTTAAAAAGATATAGAGTTTACATACGTACACACACACACACACACGCACACACACACACACACACACACACACACACACACACACACACACACACACACACACACACACACACACAGACGCTTGGACATCATTCTGAAAATAGTCAGAATAGCATCCTACGCCCTCTAAACGTCGACATCTGATGAAATTTCGATTCTTGCTGTTATGTCCAACTTCGCAAACTTTTCTCCTACAGTCATTCATGTTGAACACTCCCTAGGAATAGTTATTCCATTTTCTCTGAGAGAAACAAGGATGGGTTCAATGAAGTGTAACAAAACTATTCTACCCACTTCTTTCTTTTTCCGTCTTCACATTCTCTTATTCGTAAATCCCCACTTATCATCAGCTAAGATTGCTCTAATGCGCACAATTAGCATTGACTTAAATTAAGTTCCGTCAACGGGATATCTCTCAAGATGCAACTTACCTAAAATTTCCCCTTCCCCTAAACTCGGACACCATGGTTGCGACGTTCAAAATTTTCAAGTGCAAGATCACTCTACCGAGCACCGGTTTGCATTGCAGTTTGTAGCTGAGTTACCCCTCAGCAAAGAGTCAGTTATTAGGTACAGCAGTATCCTCAAATCTCACATATATAAAAATAAATAAAACCGACCACGTCGCTTTTATAATTCAATACAAATCAATATAATAAATCATTAAGAAAATCGCATCGCGAAAGAAAATTTATAACAGTGAAAAATATTTCCAAACATATCTTCATATATATATATATATATATATATATATATATCTCAGAGTATCAGTTGAATCAAGCAATTATTAAATCGCAAAAGAATACAAAAATAAAAATAAGAAATATTAAATGTATGTTTGACACTGAAAATAACCAGAAATAACTTTAAAGAGTTTTATCTCTATTTCCTGAACAGGAAAATAAAGGAAATATTAACAGAAATTAATTTACAAAAGAATACAAGTGTTATTGGTTGTGAGTGATAAGTTAAGTGGTAATTTAAAAATTTGTGAGCAATATTATATTTATAAAATTTCAACTTTTATCCGAAATAATAAGCAGTGTAAAACTTTGTGAAAAATTTTTGAGTGTAATTAACTAATGATTAAAATAGTAAAGTATTCCTATAAAGAGTATCAGCTCTATTTTCTATAAAGAAAAATAAAGGAATCTTTATTATCTACCTTGAATTCGAATTTAAAAATAAAGAAAAAGGCATAAGTGACAATAACTTTCGGTTAATTATTTACAATATAAGCTAGTGATAAGTCACCACCTCATCCCTCATCGAGAGCTAGCAGCCAATCCAAGGGTCTACAACGTGAGTAGTATCTCCAGGAAAAGGGAAAATATACACACACATATTTACACAGCAGCATAAAGGTAAGACCGTTGCAATTGACCTCCTTTCTTTCTCCAACTTTAACAATTTTTTCCAATCAGTCTCAAAAATCTTAAGAGTAAATAAGGATGCTATTAATTTTAAAATGTATGTATTGATTATCAAAACCATATATTCATCTACCGTAAAAACTATCTCTAGTTCAATTAAAGATAAAAAAATTAAAGAAAGTTCACATCGAAACGTATCCCAAAATAAAATAAATTAAGGCTTGAACTGCACATTCGAGCCGAAAATTGCATTGGTTAGTCCGAACGCCTAATCCACGCAACCAAATAGTTAAATAAATTATAGTCGGACATAACATTGCATTCGGGGTAAAAACAATACTGTTCAATCAAGACCCAATTCGCTTCCACCTGCGAACGCCGAGCCTCACCAATAGGTCGGCAGCACTATCGCTATTTGAACTGACGCGCGAGATCTTGACCAATGAGAAAATTCCATCATTTAAATCAATTAGTTCCAACTTTGAATAAAAGAGTTGCGACGTGAAACACTCTCATTGGCTCAAGATCTCAACTCGCTACGTGGATTTTCGCTATTGGCTGAAAATTAGTTAGCGTCTGTTATTAATTTTCTGATTGGTCTATCGCTCTGACGTCACAAGGAAACCGTTGAGGACTGCTTTTTCCGCCATTAATCGATCCTTTCTACAACGTGCTTTTACCTCGGTAACCTCGTGCTTGAAATCGCTTAATAATTTCTCTTGTATTAATTAGTTCTAAATCGCTCTGCTAATTTCTCTCTTTACTTAGTCAGTAAATTAAGGCTGCTATTTACTGAGAGCAAATTGATTAATAATTAATTATAATTATAATATAATTAATTACCGCTATTAAAATCGATTTGACCACGTGTCAATTTTGTACGTGATATTTTACTTGAGTTGCATTTCCGCTATCGCGTATATTAATTGAGTTGAATTCGCTACTTATAATTATTTCTCACAATAATTTTGTACAAAGTGTAAATAAATTGTTAATTTATTTAATCCATAAAAAGTGTGTAATTTTTAATTGTTTAATAACCTCGCCAACACCAGATCCACATTTGTATATTCGCTCATTTTTCATTGGTCCTTCGAGCCGGATCTGGCGAGTTTAAACAATTAAAAATTATTTAAAATTAAAAACCTAAAAAATTGTGAGAAAAAGTGCAGTGTGAGTGTTGTGCAGTGAAAATCGCTAAGTGCCGTGGGCATTGCTGAGCACTTCTAGAGTGCTGCCCGGGGTGATCATTTACACACCGGTGTAAAAAGACATTTTATTCCAAAAATTAGATCGAAAACTTAGCGTCGGGTTCACTTATCGCGTCCATTTTGTGCCACGTATTTATCCAAGATGGCCGCCGAAGCTCAAGTCGCTCTTCAAATGCAACGCATCGACACGATGCGCAACATGTCCAACCGCTTGAAAGATGATGTCCTCGCTACTCAAGGTGCCGCTGCTATTGACGCTGAACTCGCTATCCTGACGGAATTGTGGAACCGCTTTAACACCACTCATGAGAGGCTGTATGAGGACGTACCTGAGATCATCGCTAATGAATATCATACAGGTAAAGCTTATGAAACCGCTAACCTTGCTTACACCTCTCTTAGAGTGAGACTCAGCGCTGCGAGGCCTGCACCTGAACCGGTTCATGAAGCTCCTGCCGTCAATCCTGACCAAACGGCGTACTTTGGTGGCGCACATAAATCTAACTTGCCTCAAATTAAGTTGCCGACGTTTCAAGGCACATATGAAGAGTGGGATTCCTTTAAGGACCTGTTCACCTCGTTGGTGATTAATGAAGATTCGCTAAGTGGGTCTCAAAAAATGCACTATTTGAAGACTCAGGTCAAAGGTGAAGCCGCTGCTCTACTCGCTAACCTCCAGATCACAGATGACGCTTTCCAACCAGCTTGGAATTTGTTGAACACTCGCTACACAAATCCACGCAGATTACTCGATATGCATATCGATGATTTGCTGGATCGTCAACCGCTCACGTCACACTCCGCTGCTGATCTGGACGCGCTGCTACTCGCTAACAAAATCCTTGGACGCTATCGCTGCACTGGGAATTCCAATTGGTGAGTTGGACCCATTTTTGATTAGGTTAACTGTTCGCTGCTTGCCATCAGATCTCCGTGTGGACTGGATGGCGTCGCTTGGACTTTCTAATGAATTTCCCACGTACAAACAATTACACGATATGCTTAAAGCAAAAGTTCGTGCGTGGGAAAATTCTGAAATTGGCGCGAAAATGACCTCTACGCAAACCAAGAGTGTCCGGGAAAGACCACCGTCTCCGAAGTCCTACGCAAAGTCAGCCGCTACAAATAAACAGGTGAAGTTTGGCAACAGTCGACCCGCTACTACATCTACTCCAGCTACTTCTACTAGTTCCGCTAGTTACACCGCTTTCACTCCCAAGGATCGTACGAGTGAACCGGGCATGTGCCCAATCTGCAAAGAGAAACACTTTGTTCTCTTTTGTCCTAGCTACCAGAGGGCGACGCCACAGAACCGGAAAATGATGGTACAGCACTACCGGCTCTGCTTTAACTGCCTGGGACGCCACCGCTTTGCTGACTGCAGAACTAAACAGAAGTGCCGCCATTGTGACCAGCCACATCACACGTCAACTCACATTGACGATGGTGCTGCCACTACACCAGTACAGGACGCTCCTGTTACTGAACCAGGTAACAAATAGTTCCAATTTTGGTAACTTTTGTTGTTGAATTCGCTAACTTAGTCTGCTTTCAGCTCATTCGCTCAATGTATTACTCGCTACCGCACTTGTTAAGTTGCATTCGCTAACAGGAAGTACATGTACTGCCCGTGTACTTATTGATCAAGGATCGGAGTTATCCTTCGTGACGCATTCGCTAATTAAGAAGCTGGATATACCGCTAAATAAGGCAGCTGTACCATTACGTGGGATTGGTAATGTGTCAGCTGGGCATTCGCTTGGTTCATGCAAGATGACGCTGCATTCGCTACATAGTTCCGCTTCTATTACCATCCAAGCTCATGTGCTTGCTCTATTGACGGTAAACTTGCCGTCATTTACGCTAACTGAAAGGAAATGGCCGCATATAACTGGGCTACAACTCGCTGATCCAGACTTCTTAACATCACGGCCTATTGACATCATTCTGGGTGCAGCACCAGTTGCACATATAATCAACGCTAAAATACGGAAAGGAGTGACAATGACCCAATCGCTCAGTCAACATCGCTTGGTTGGATCATTTATGGATCTGTGGACACCGCTACATCAAAATTGACAGCCTATGGTCATCATGTCACTGTTGATGATCAACTACAAGACTTGTTAAGCAAGTTTTGGTATCAAGAAGAGCCACAGACAGAATTCGCTACACGCTATACTGAAGAAGAGGAAGAGTGTGAACAACACTTTGTCAATACACACTACAGACAGTCTGATGGTCGATATGTCGTTCGCTTGCCGCTTAAATCTTCTCCAAGTCAACTGGGTGATTCGCTTCGAGCTGCACAATACGCTTTACTACGTCTTCGCAAACGATTGGAGGCTGATCCAGTCTACAAGAAGTTGTACTTCGACTTCTTGAAGGAGTATGAAGACTTGGGACACATGAGACGTGTAAAACTAAAGGACTTACCACCTAACAGCTACCTGTTGCCTCATCATGGGGTCTTAAAAGAGCAGAGCACTACCACCAAGCTCAGGGTGGTATTCAATGGGTCCTGAAAACAACATCTGGCGTATCGGTCAACGAGATACTTCATGTGGGCCCAAAGATTCAAGTTGACATCAGTGACGTACTTATTCGCATCCGCTGCCATCGCTATCTATTCGCTACCGACGTAACTAAAATGTTTCGTCAGATCGCAGTTGACAAGGAAGATCATCATCTACAGTGCATACTCTGGTTTGACGAAGATGACATCCCAATAGTATTTGCACTCGCTACTGTTACATATGGAACAACTTCAGCTCCATATCTCGCTGGGAGAGCACTTTTACAACTCGCTGACGATGAAGGAAATAAATTTCCAAAAGCTGTCGAACCGCTGACAAATACACGCTACGTTGATGACATCTATGGAGGTGCAGATGAACTCGCTGAGGCAATCCAAGTTGCTCTCGACACAAAAAATATGTGTGCCACAGGATGTTTTCCGCTTGCCAAGTGGGCAAGTAATTCAACTGAATTACTATCGCAAGTCGCTCCAATTGAAACCCAAGTAGATACACCAAGAGAGCTTGGGGATACTACCGTAAAAGTGCTCGGATTAACCTGGAATTCTACACAGGATAAATTCCAGTTCGGCTATTCGCTTCCAGAAGCATCACCAACGACTAAACGCTCAATTTTATCTGAAATTGCTCGCTTGTTTGACCCACTGGGGTTTTTGGCTCCAATCATCGTAAGAGCCAAGATGTTTATGCAGAAGCTCTGGCTTCAGAACTTCGATTGGGATGCTACGCTATCTCCGTTGTTGCTTCAAGAATGGAATTTGTTTCGAGATGAACTACATCAGATCTCGAAGATTCAGATACCTCGCTGGAATCATGTAAAAACTGGTGTATCAATTGAATTACATGGATTCTCGGACGCTTCGCAACTCGCTATGGCTGCTGTTGTCTATCTAAAAGTTACTGACGCTACTGGAAGCTCCAACATTTCGCTAGTGTGTGCCAAAACACAAGTTGCACCACTGAAACCTATTACTATACCAAGAATGGAGCTCAATGCCGCTGTTTTACTCGCTCAATTGGTACTCTACGTAAAGAAAGTCTTGAAACTTGAAAACGTTCCAGTTTTCATGTGGACGGATTCCGCTGTATCCTTAACGTGGATACGAAACAACCCTGCAAGATGGAAGGTCTACATTCGCAACAGAGTGACCAAGATTCAAGAATCGCTACCAAGTGTCAACTGGGATTTTGTTCCTGGGAAACTTAACCCAGCTGACTGCGCTTCAAGAGGTTTATCAGCAGCCAAACTAGAACAGCATTCGCTATGGTGGACGGGACCCAAGTGGCTCAGTCAATCAAAAGAAAACTGGCCATCTTTTGACATCCCTACGCAGACGGTATCACATCTTGAAGAACGTCCAGGTCTGGTTTTTACCATCTTCAAGGCAGATTCACATTCGCTATACACGCTACTGGAAAAATTCTCTAAGTTGTCACCGTTACTTCGCACTCTTGGAATCTGTCTTCGTGCCATCGCTAAATTTAAAAAAGTGCCACAGTCCACACTGGCCACACCACTCTCTACAGTTGACCTGGAACTCGCTAAGACTTTGCTGATCAAGTATACTCAAAGTCAGTACTATTCGCAAGAACTGAAGCTATTGAAAGATGGTGATACTCTACATCGAAATCATCATCTCGCTAAATTGATTCCCTACGTTGACTACAATGGAGTACTCAGAGTCGGCGGTCGATTGAAAAATTCGCTGCTTGACGATGACCAGAAAAATCCAGCTATTTTACCAAGGTCATCACGCTTAAGTACGCTACTAATAGATCATTCGCATCAGAGAACGCTTCACGGGGGAACTCAATTGACACTCGCTGATCTACGGAGATCTGTCTGGATAGAAGGTGGTCGAGTTCCAGTCAGATCACACATTCTTCGTTGCGTCGTGTGCACGAGACATAGAGGTGTTCGTGCACAACAATTAATGGGACAATTGCCATCCGCTCGTGTAAGACCATCTAAAGCATTCTTACACACGGGAATAGACTACGCTGGGCCAGTAACACTGAAGACGTTCCAAGGTCGAGGTGCGAAACCTATAAAGGATGGATCGCTGTATTCGTATGTCTCGCTACTTCCGCTATACACATTGAAATTGTCACCGATTATTCTACTGACGCTTTCGTCGCAGCATTTAGAAGATTCACTAGTCGAAGAGGCGCCTGCAGTACCCTATATTCGGATTGTGGTACAAATTTTGTAGGAGCAGACGCCACGCTAAGAAAAGAATTCGCAGCAGGATCGAGACAACTAAAAGAACTTCAGTATTTACTCGCTACAGATGGCACAGACTGGAAGTTCAATCCGCCAAGCGCTCCTCACTTTGGTGGCAAGTGGGAAGCAGCCGTAAAGTCAATCAAGTTCCATCTTATACGAACTATTGGTGAATCGCTATTGACTTACGACCAACTCGCTACAGTTTTTAACACAGATTGAGGCTGTGTTAAATTCAAGACCGATCGCTCCGCTAACTGAAGATCCTGCAGACCTAACCGCTTTGACTCCAGGACATTTTCTCATCGGTGAACCGCTAATCGCTGTACCTGGACCTTCGCTACTGGAGAACAATACTGCTACGTTGTCACGCTGGCAACAACTACAACAAATGTTCCAGAGATTTTGGAGTAGATGGTCGTCTGAGTACTTACAACGACATCAATCTATTTCTAAGTGGCATAATCCGCAAAACAACATCAAGGTGGGTTCATTAGTCTTGTTGACTGATGAGAGGTTCCCACCATCAAAATGGCCGCTTGCTCGAGTACTCGCATTACATCCAGGCAGAGATGGCCTGACTCGAGTAGTTACTTTGAAGACCGCTACCACGGAACTTGTTCGACCAATCGCTAAGCTATGTGTGCTGCCAGCTCACTCGCCAAATGACAATCCTGTCGACTCCGTCGTCAGCGCTGGGGAGAATGTTCAATCAAGACCCAATTCGCTTCCACCTGCGAACGCCGAGCCTCACCAATAGGTCGGCAGCACTATCGCTATTTGAACTGACGCGCGAGATCTTGACCAATGAGAAAATTCCATCATTTAAATCAATTAGTTCCAACTTTGAATAAAAGAGTTGCGACGTGAAACACTCTCATTGGCTCAAGATCTCAACTCGCTACGTGGATTTTCGCTATTGGCTGAAAATTAGTTAGCGTCTGTTATTAATTTTCTGATTGGTCTATCGCTCTGACGTCACAAGGAAACCGTTGAGGACTGCTTTTTCCGCCATTAATCGATCCTTTCTACAACGTGCTTTTACCTCGGTAACCTCGTGCTTGAAATCGCTTAATAATTTCTCTTGTATTAATTAGTTCTAAATCGCTCTGCTAATTTCTCTCTTTACTTAGTCAGTAAATTAAGGCTGCTATTTACTGAGAGCAAATTGATTAATAATTAATTATAATTATAATATAATTAATTACCGCTATTAAAATCGATTTGACCACGTGTCAATTTTGTACGTGATATTTTACTTGAGTTGCATTCGCTATCGCGTATATTAATTGAGTTGAATTCGCTACTTATAATTATTTCTCACAATAATTTTGTACAAAGTGTAAATAAATTGTTAATTTATTTAATCCATAAAAAGTGTGTAATTTTTAATTGTTTAATAACCTCGCCAACACCAGATCCACATTTGTATATTCGCTCATTTTTCAAATACCTTCCCGAATTTTTCGAAAATCGTCGATTTTCTTAGCGGGAAGTTGAAAAAATAGATACCAAAAGATTTTTTTTAAATTACCAAAATGGAAAACGCAGTAAACAAGTCATCGTCAAAAATAAAATTGCTCAATGTACGAAGCAAATCACTCAGTACTTATAGTCTAGTCGAGAAGTGAGTTTTCTGAGAAAAATCGTTGATATTCTCTTAAAAATATGGCGATTGGTGCATTGGATTCAGAATTTCATCCTGAGAAATGGGTATTTTTTTGTTTATTCGCCATTAAAAATTGCATTTGTTATAAACAAAAAACGAAGAGACAAAAAGGGAGTCTTCGTTTTTTAGGTGTAAATTCAAAACTATTAAAGATATCTGAAATTAAAAAAAAAGATCCTAAAAGAAGAGAAAATTTCAGTAAAATAAGTCTCGACTCCCCCAGTTGTAGCTCCATTATTTATAATTTTAATTTAACGTTGAAAGTTGGGCTCCGCGCGGCCGTTTCGGTGCCTACGCGCCGTCGCCAAGCAAAGTATGCAACACAAAATAATTTTTTTATAGCATAAAATATTAATTTAACAATCTGAATAAATTATAGTGTCATCTAGACACTTAAAGGAATATAGTCCCGCATAAAAAAAATTTTTAGCTCGATTTTTGTTTAAGTTATTTGATTGTTAATTAACAAATTTTTCCGAGACTTGAGTTTTTATAAAATCTCGTAAAAATGTTTAAAAAATGTGTCTATAAATTTTTTTTCTTTTGGGAGCTCTTGTTATAAGAGTAATGAACAAGATTCCGTTGTAATAGTTTATAAAAGTTTTTTCATTTGTTTATAACGATTTTTCAAAGTTATCATAAAGTGAAATATCCGGTTAATGTTATAAAAAAATTTTTTCCCAAAATCTTTAATTTTGGTTGTTTTTGCGTTTAGTAGCTTGGCTAAAAAATTTTTAACATTAATTGTTTAAAAATTTTTTATAAACAAATAGACAAATTGAATATTTTTGAAAAATTTTTTTTTCTCATTCTGTTGTCTTAGTAAAATAATGATTTTAAAAAAAAAATTTTTTTCTTAAAAAAGTTTTTTAATTGTTTATAATTGTTTTTTTCATTTATCCACCATTTGCATTATTTATTAAGAAATCATTGTTTTTTTCAAAAATCATTATTTACAACTCTCAATATAATTATGAAAAACAAACAATTTTTTAATTTAAATTTTCTTTGTTTATTTTATAAACAATTTGTTATAAACAAATTTCCATTTTCATTATATTTTTTTTCCGTAGCTTTAAAAAATTACAAATACAGTCAGTTGCATTAAAGTTGTGAAAAAAATTTTCCTCTATTTTTTATTGAATTTTAAAATAGTTTACCCCATTTAAGTTGAAGCGGTCAACTATTTTATCAACATATAAATTGTTATAACTTTTAAACTATTGATGATACGGTCGTAGACATTCAAGCCGATCTTTTAGACAATTTATTGATTTATATAATAAATTTTTTACATGCTTGATATCTATCATGGTTCAATTTTTATAACTATTTGTTTATAAAAAAATGCATTACTTAAATTTCTAATCATCTATATCTTTTAAACTATTGAAGTCACGGCTTTTATGATTCAAGACAATTTTATTGAGGAATTAATAAACTACTCAAAAATAATTTTTTTATATTTTTAATTCCATTTGTTTATTATTTTTTTTTATTTATTCAAATTATTGCACAGTTAAAGGTACATTCTTTGGATTTTATTGACTTTATACACCTACCCAACGCCAATAATTTATGTTGTTCTTGCTGATTTCTTTTGGTTTTGGAATTTTTCAATTCATTACTTAACGTTTGTCAAAGCAAACACTTAAAATTTTTGCCAGTAGTGCAGCCTGAAAGTCATATACGGAATTGAACGAACTTTTTGAAATTTTTGAGTCAGACTTGCGTAAAGAAAAATGAAAATACTTACTTGTGTTCGTTGTTTATGTTTATGATTCTATATTGTATTGTTTAAATTTTGATAAATGTGACAATAAAATCCAAAGAATGTACCTTTAACTGTGCAATAATTTGAATAAATAAAAAAAAATAATAAACAAATGGAATTAAAAATATAAAAAAATTATTTTTGAGTAGTTTATTAATTACTCTATAAAATTGTCTTGAATCCTAAAAGCCGTGACTTCAATAGTTTAAAAGATATAGATATTTAGAAATTCAAGTAATGCATTTTTTTATAAACAAATAGTTATAAAAATTGAACCATGATAGATATCAAGCATGTAAAAAATTTATTATATAAATCAATAAATTGTCTAAAAGATCGGCTTGAATTTCTAAGACCGTATCATCAATAGTTTAAAAGTTATAACAATTTATATGTTGATAAAATAGTTGACCGCTTCAACTTAAATGGGGTAAACTATTTTAAAATTCAATAAAAAATAGAGGAAAATTTTTTTCACAACTTTAATGCAACTGACTGTATTTGTAATTTTTTAAAGCTACGGAAAAAAAATATAATGAAAATGGAAATTTGTTTATAACAAATTGTTTATAAAATAAACAAAGAAAATTTAAATTAAAAAATTGTTTGTTTTTCATAATTATATTGAGAGTTGTAAATAATGATTTTTGAAAAAAACAATGATTTCTTAATAAATAATGCAAATGGTGGATAAATGAAAAAAACAATTATAAACAATTAAAAAACTTTTTTAAGAAAAAAATTTTTTTTTTAAAATCATTATTTTACTAAGACAACAGAATGAGAAAAAAAAATTTTTCAAAAATATTCAATTTGTCTATTTGTTTATAAAAAATTTTTAAACAATTAATGTTAAAAATTTTTTAGCCAAGCTACTAAACGCAAAAACAACCAAAATTAAAGATTTTGGGAAAAAAATTTTTTTTATAACATTAACCGGATATTTCACTTTATGATAACTTTGAAAAATCGTTATAAACAAATGAAAAAACTTTTATAAACTATTACAACGGAATCTTGTTCATTACTCTTATAACAAGAGCTCCCAAAAGAAAAAAAATTTATAGACACATTTTTTAAACATTTTTACGAGATTTTATAAAAACTCAAGTCTCGGAAAAATTTGTTAATTAACAATCAAATAACTTAAACAAAAATCGAGCTAAAAATTTTTTTTATGCGGGACTATATTCCTTTAAGTGTCTAGATGACACTATAATTTATTCAGATTGTTAAATTAATATTTTATGCTATAAAAAAATTATTTTGTGTTGCATACTTTGCTTGGCGACGGCGCGTAGGCACCGAAACGGCCGCGCGGAGCCCAACTTTCAACGTTAAATTAAAATTATAAATAATGGAGCTACAACTGGGGGAGTCGAGACTTATTTTACTGAAATTTTCTCTTCTTTTAGGATCTTTTTTTTTAATTTCAGATATCTTTAATAGTTTTGAATTTACACCTAAAAAACGAAGACTCCCTTTTTGTCTCTTCGTTTTTTGTTTATAACAAATGCAATTTTTAATGGCGGATAAACAAAAAAATACCTATTTCTCAGGATAAAATTCTGAATCCAATGCACCAATCGCCATATTTTTAAGAGAATGTCAACGATTTTTCTCAGAAAACTCACTTCTCGACTAGACTATTATAGCTACCTAATCCATCAGGATACACGGGTCATAGTTTCAGACGAACTTCAGCAACGCTACTCGCGGATTCTGGTGCAGACATTACAACTATTAAACCCCACGACGGTTGGAAGTCTACGAGCACGGCTGAGGGTTACATTGAAAAGTCAGTGAATAATAAAAGAAAGATTTCAAATCAGTTGACTGAGTTTATCAATCCTTCAACTTCTTCAGTAAATACAAATCTTTAAGTGTCATGTGAACAAGAAGAAGTAAAAGAATCTAGTAGTCTGACGATGAGTTCTGATTCTCATGAAGTTCAAGAAGCACAAACATCAAACCAATCTGCTGTACCATTTGGACAAAAAGTTCATAATTTTTATAATTGCACTATTAGTTACATTAATTAATCAACAAGTAATTTGATATTTATAGTTTTAAGAATTCATAAAATAAAAAAAAAAAAATAATGAATTTTTTTGGAGTAAATAATATTTCTATCTCATTTATTATCTGGTAAATCATTGTTAATGAGAGATTTTTCATTCTCTAGCAGTTCTTCGCATCATCAACCTGAAATAAACTTGCTTCTAACTGACTGCTGACACGGAATCTTCATATTCCGATGCAGATAATCAAGAAAAATATAGTGTTTGACTCAGGATAAAACACGATTTCAGACTGCGGGTGATTTCAACCCTCGCCTACGGCTTGGGCAACTAACTTCACCCTGGTCTAAAATCGTCTTATTTTATCCTTTGTCGCACAATGTACACAGAAAAAAAGAAATTCTTGGGTCAAGCAGAAAATTGTTTCTAAAAATAAATTTTTAAATTAAAATATCCTATTTTCTTGTTTAAAAAAAATTTCTCTTGGTAAAAAAATTTTTTTTTTTTAATTAAAATACATAAAGCTCTCAAGAAAGAAATTCAATCTTGATTTAAAAATATAAATTTCTGATTTAAATGTTTTTAGTCTCTCCGAACAAGAAATCAACCTCATTGGCTCAAAAAAATTTAACCCTTGGTTTTAGAAGATACCAACTCATTCTAAAAACATCGTTCTTTCGAATGTAGTCGATATCAATTCATTTCGATACATCGAGTTCTTGAACGGAGTCACATTTAACTTACTCCAAGTAAAGATTAATTTATTTGAAAATTTGATAAGATTTAGTTCAAAATAACTGTAGACTTATCTCAAAACTATTAATTTTAGATTTAAAATATAAAATAATTCATTTTAAAATTAAATTATTCATTAATGTCAAATCAAAAATATTTTTATTTTCAGTATAAAAAATCAGTTCAATTCTAAATTACTTATTTTTATTAATAATTCAATTCTCAGAATAAATGCAATTAATCATTAAAATATATTTTGATTCTATATTACAGTAAAAAAATTTTTTGTTTACTAAAATAAATGAAAGGTTATGTGGTTCATCCTATCTTGATTGACACCATCAACTGCATGATACCACACTCAAAGGAAACAATTTTGTATGAATTTGGAATCAGAAATGAAAACAAACTTGACTATCTCATATGATTAAAACAGCATAAATGATAATTAGCTTACTTTTTTGAGATTAAAAACGACACCATTTAAAATAACTTAAATCAGGAAAAAACACCAGATATAATGACTAATAACAACAATAACTCACATTTTTACTGAATACGATAATATATTTAATTCGAAGCAATTTATGTATATGAATTTTATAACGTTCTCCTCTATTTTACGCGACCCACGGCGGAGTGTGGGTAGCGCTCAATAGCCGTTATGGCTCTCCGTTGGGTGAAAAACAGAAAAAAAAAAATAAAATAATAAACACAAAAAGTCCCACTTGAAGATATCCTGAATCTCCCTGGACCCGCAGCTCTGCTCAGGCTGGGTTAGAAATCCTTGTTGGGCGCCAGTTCGTGTACCTCACGAACAAAATTCAAATACCAAAATAAAACCAACGGAGAAATGGAAATAAAATAAATGACAGAGTACTGATTTCAGATTTTAGGAAAAGGAAGCAAGAAGAAGATAGTCGTAATGTAAATAAATAAAATTTAAATTAATACCGGGTTGATGACCATTTGTTTCCGATTATATTTTAAATAATAAATTAATATTCAATGGTATCGCATATCCAAAATAATAATATCAAAATAAAATAATAGTAATTCACTTACAAATAATACTGGTATGCATATACAAATAAAAATAATAATAATAAAGAATAGCCCATAAATATCTTAAACACAAAATAGCTTCTCGCATGTAACTAATGATATCACTCGCACATGATATTCAAGAGCTAATACCATAATCTCAAGATAATCTGTAAATATTTCAAATAAATATTTCATACAATTAAACCACTGGTGAAAATTATACACTATTCACACAACATAATAATCGCAAAAGGATGATATAATAATAATACTCAAAATTAATAATAATTACATAAAATAATATCTAGAAAATTCTTGTATCACTCACACGTGATAGTAAAAAATAATAATAATAATAATGCAATAACTAATAATTATAGCAGTAAATAATAACGAAAAACAACTAACTATTTATCACACTCAATATTTGGAAATTATAACATAATACTGAATATTTTTATCTGCCCGATGAAAAAAATTTTTGTCTAATCATATATAATTATGCATAATCATCTATATATGATTGGATCCAAAAATTGGCCAGGTCTAATTATATATAATCAGATCTGTTTATACATGATCATGCATGAATGAATATAGTCATTTTTAGAATCTCATTTCGAATACCTTTAAATTATTAATTAAGTAATTTAATTAGGATTTCTTGTTTTCATCAATATAAATATCTATTAAATTTTAATAAAAAAAAAAAAAAAAATTACTATTCGTTGACCACCACTTTACTACGAGGTCACCCATCCAATCAATGACCTACGCCGATGCTGCTTAACTTTGGTGATCGCTGGATTGTAGTCTGATCCTTTAGTCTGCTATGAACTTACAATAAATGAAAGTTTATGGCATTACTTAACTCAGATAATCAAGTCGATACATCATACGTAAATAATGCACCTAATAATGAATTTGATTTTGTACATAAATTACAATAGAATTCATTAGATACATATAATCAAATCTATTTATCTATAAACTTATAAATAATCGTATATAAATCGATATCGATTGATACTTTTAAATTGCTGCCGAAACCTTTGAACATTTTTTAAGTATTAGGGATTTAAGTTTATTTGATAGTTGACAAAATAAAAATTTAATAACATTCATATTAAAAAATTGTCATATTATGTAATATATATATATATATATATATATATATATATATATATATATATATATATATATATATATATATAACTACATATAACTTTATATCAGTCATGTCTGATCAGATCCAATCATATATAAACTTATGCACGACCATACATGAATTTATATTAGCCATGTCTGATCAGATCTAATTATATATGGATTTGTATCAGTCATGTCTAATCAGATCTAATTATATATAGACTTATATATAATTAGATCTGATCATATATAGACTTATATATGGTTATATATGGAGTTATACCAGCCAAGTATGAACATATCTAATTATATATAGGCTCATATATAATCAGATCTGATCAGATCTGATTATATATAGACTTATATATAATTAGATCTGATCATATATAGACTTATATATGGGCTAATAACACCCAGGTATGATCAGATCTAATTATGTATGGGGTCATATATAATTATATATAATCATATATGACCCTATATATAATCATGCATGATTATATATAACTTCATATATGATTATATATAATCATATATAATTAGACAAAAACTTTTTTCATCGGGTGGTTGTATTAATACCTACTGGGCACAATATCCACGCATTCCATCATATGCTTATATAAAATATTAATACTCAATATTCACTATCTCTCTTACTCTTATGAGATAACAAATGATCACCAACGCGGGAACAAAATTGCACGCCAATGTATTAGCCAAAAAAGTACTTACAGATTACGTATTATTCAACCACCTTGGTTGCACTCTAATACGGTAAATGTATTTTTCCTCTATGCTATTACCAAAACTCAAAAAATGCCAATGGCTTTATATTCTCATTGAAATACCAAATGGCGACAAATTTATAATTATTATAATGTAACAGAGCACACACGCTACTCTTACAGAGACCACCTCACGTCTGACCATGGCAGCACGTGAATCGCATGCCGGCACCTAGGCTGGCGCCATCTTGTCATATATCTCACTTCAACTAAATAATAATAATAATAATAATAATAATAATAATAATAATAATAATAATAATAATAATAATAATAATAATAATAATAATAATAATAATAATAATAATAATAATAATAATTTTATTTCTTTAGCAAAGCTATTACAATAAAACATACAATATTTTTCAACAGTCTCATGACATTAATATTAATTTAATTAAAATTAAAATTTTTCTTTTATAAAACATTTCAGACATCTTTTAAATATAACTAATCTATTTTCTTGTTTTAAACAATCTGGCAGTTGATTATAATAATTACAACCACCATACGTTAAACCCAGTAAACACATTTACGTAAATGTGACGTCAGAGTGACGTTACGCTATGTCATGATTTACGTAAGATATAAGTCATGAATGACTCAGGTGTGACTCATTATTTCACACTTTTTTACGTAAGATTATGACGTGAAACTAATGACGTATACATGACGTAAATGTGATGTCTGTGTGATATTCCATCACGTCAGTATGACATATGGGTGATGTCAAAATGATCAATCCGGAAAAATTTTTTTTAAAAAAAAAAAAAAGAAAAAAAAAGAAAAAATTAAATACCGAATTTTTGATTTGATTATTACCGCGCAAGCGCATTACGAATTCAGAAACAAGATTTGATAGCAGTAAATTATGAAAAAATCCTGGGCGTCTGCTGGATTCGAACACGGCTCCTCTTGGCTGGCAGTCCTGAACGTTGCTCATTGGTCACATCACGAGAGTTCAAGTCTTGTGCTTAATTGATGTATTTAAAGTGAAATGCCGGTAAAGACAGAGTTCATAAGTTTTCGTGATGGATTTTTACAAAATTTAAAAAAACTCCATGAACATAAATGATAATTATAAAAAATTATTTAAAATTTTATTAAGTTTCTTCAAATTTTTTAATTTTCTGTTGTGATGTGAAATTTAAAAAATCTTATATAAAATTTTGCGAAACATTAAATAATTCCTTAAAATTGTATGAAATTTAATCGATTCAAAAATTGCAATACTAAACTTCACAATCTTAATATCAAAAGAGTTCAAACTGTCGTTACATTTTCTTTGTCATCCTTAATAGTATTTTCGGTATATTATTTAAAAAAATAAAGTTAATTTTTTTATGCTCACGCTAATGTTTTAATCTGAAACTTCTGAAATATATTATAGAGTTTATCGATTACTTTGGCGCCAAGCATATGCGACATTTAGTTGTTATTTTTACACATTTACACATTTTTGAAAATTCATTCTATGATTGTTTTATTTTAATAAATTGATGATAAAAAAACTATGACTCAGAAATTACATCAGCATTGCGTAAAATACTGACTTGTCACTGATGTAAAGATATGATTTAAAAGTGACATCCGCATTGCGTATAACCCTGACTTTGCTACTGACATCAATGTATGATTTTAAAATTACATCATTATGATATACAATAATGACTTTATTACTACGTAACAATGTGATGTAGATTTTATGTCAAGCGTACGTAACACATAAGTAATAACTGTGACGTCATACAAGAGTCATGCTTACATCAATATGATGTTAAGCGTACACGGAGAAAAATGTTGGCTCGAAACCTACCAATTTTTATTATGCTGCCGACCAAACTTGAAACAGGAAGGGAAGCATCCAAAAAATTATTATGCTCATACGAAAAATTATTATGCTGTATCACAATACTTACTACGAGCGAGAAACTTATTGATAAGATTTAATAACAATTACTTTAATACATTAGAATAATTGTGATGCGGCATAATAATTTTCGTATGAGCATAATAATTTTTTGGGTGCTTCCCTTCCTGTTTCAAGTTTGGTCGGCAGCATAATAAAAATTGGTAGATTTTGAGCCAACATTTTTCTCCGTGTACGTAACACATAAGTCATAACTGTGACGTCATACAAGAGTCATGCTTACATCAATATGATGTCAAGTTTTTACAACATATTAAAGTCATATAGAACGTCAGATTGACATCAAATTTACATAAGATGCCGTGACATTTCTATGATCTACGTATGACGTCAAAATAAGGTCATGTGTTCACTGGGAACAATTCTCAGCCGCTCGTGTTCTTGTATGCAAAATGTTAATTGATAATCCACTTCTAGTGTAGTATTTATGTTTATCACAACCTCTAACTATACTATCAAATAGTATGGTGCGATTACCGATTTATATATAATACTTTTAGCATAACAGCTTATTGAATTGTTTAATCTATAAAAAATATTTAATTTTTTTGCTACCTTTTTAATAGTAGAGATAGAATTCTCTTAAAAATTCAATTTATTATCAATTATTACTCCTAAGTATTTAGTAGAAGATACCTCATTTATTCTTTCATTATTCATCATAATTTTACATATATGTTCGCAATCTTTCTTTTTTTCATCATGTAGCAACATAAAAACAGTCTTTTTCATATTAACTTTCAATTGTTTAGATTTTAACCAATATGTCAATTTTAGTAATCCATCATTTAATTTTCTTTCTATCTCATTCAAGCTTTTACTGGCAAAATATATTTTTGTGTCATCTGCAAAAAGTTTACATTTTAACCCTAATCTACCTATTTCATATACTATATCATTAATGTAAATAATGAATAATATCAGTCCCAATTTAGAACCCTGGGGCACAGCATATACATTATCGATTTCTTCAGATAACGTAGACATAAATTTAACTCGTTGTTTTCTGTCACTTAAATATGATTTGAACCAATTTAAAACCATACCTCGTATTCCTATTTTTTTTAATATATTCAACAATGTATCTCTACATATAGTTTCGAAGGCTCTTGCAAAGTCTATAAATACTATACCTACAAACATTCCTTCGTCTAAACTGTTTTTCCAGTCAATCAAAGAACTTTGGATAGCCGTTTCGCAGGAGTAGACTTTTCTGAACCCAGATTGTTCTCCTGCTAAGATTTTATTTTTTTCAACAAACCTATCTAATTGGACTTTAACAATTTCTTCTATAACCTGTTCCATTATCGGCAGAGTATTTATTGGTCGAAAATCTTCTATATTTATGCTATTCTCAATTTTTTTGATTGGTGTAATAATTGATAACTTCCGAATATTTGGTAGTTTACCCATTTTAAGTGAGTTTCTAAACATATACAACATAGTATTCGAATTACATTCCCATATTAATCTGACTATATTTACATTAATATCATTACTTAATCCTTTCATTGAATCTAAATTTTTAATTATCTTATCTACCTGATCCCACGAAATATCATCAAACTCACTCCAAAAATTTAAGTCGTTATCATTATTATTATCATTTAACATATGCTTTGTACCAATATCTTTAACAATTGCTTTTATACTATTAATAAAGTAATTATTGAATTCATTTGCTATATTTTGTGGTTCACTGATAACTGTATTATCAACAATTATTTTATCAAAATAACTAATATTTTTTTTTTTTAGATCCAACTAATTTTTTTATTTCATACCACATTTTCTTTGGATTATGTTTATTGTTATCTATATTTTTATTTAAATAGTCTTTTTTATTAGTTCTTATTTCATTCACAATTTCGTTTCTTAAATTTTTATAAATATTTATATCACATAAATTTTTTGATTTTTTTGCAATAAAAAAAGCTTTGTCTCTAATCCTTATCTTTTGTACAATATCTTCATTAATCCATGTTTTTTTTTCGTAATTTAGTTTTCTAATTTTATAAATTTTTGGAGCAGTGATATCTAGCGATTCTATAATTTTTCTATCAATATTCTCATACAGTTGTTCAAAATCACGAACATTCATTACATCCTTAAAATCAGTATCATAATTTATATTTAATTTTAATAAGTTATCTCTAAGTAATAATTTAAAATTATCACAGTCAAAGTTCTTATAATTCTTACTATATACATGTCCTAACTTTTTATTTTTCGGCTTAATCTGATTGATTTTTAGTTCAATAATATTGTGGTCAGAAATTCTTGGCGTCGTTAGTACATTTGTATCGAATTCAAAGTTTACAAAAACTAAATCTATGATAGTGTCAGAAATTAATGTTGATCTCGTAGGTGCGTCAATATATTGTTTAAGGCCTAAAAGAGCCAAGTCATTTATAATTTTAGATCCATAATAATAATTATTTCGACTAATATAAATGTTAAAGTCCCCTAATATAATTAGTTTACTAGTATCAATTAAATCTTCAACTAATCTAACAATAATTTTACAAAACTTACTTATGCTACTATTCGGAGATCTGTATAAATTACAAAAGGTTAAATTAACGTTATTTTTAGTTCAAATTAAAAATCCATGCCACCATAATCCTTGCTTAGTGTCAGCATGATTAAATAAAATGTTATACTCTAAATCTTTCCTAATGTATGTAATTGCACCTCCCGTACGGTTGTTTGTGGTGTTAGTACGTATAATATTATAATCAGGAAACTGAATCTCATGCTCCATAACGTCGTCAGAAATATGAGTCTCTGATATGCACACAATGTCAGGTTTTACAATACACAGCCAATTCTCTAGCAAGTCTTTGTTTTTGATCAGTCCACAAATATTAACAGACACTAAATAAATATGTGATTCAACATTTTGCTACTTCGTTAAACTGATATTAGATTCCAATTTCTTCATTAATTTTTTATAACATTCACATTGTTTGTCAGTTGCCTCGTGGTCGATTTTCAGGTCTGTTGAATTTAATTTGTTAGTAAATCTTATACAGTTTATACATTTCTTCATTTCGTTCTTACAGTTTTTTACATTGTGTTGTTCAGCAAATGGAGATATATCACTGTTGCATGTTATTTTCATACAGTACCACCACCATAATACATAACTTGGGCCGTGTAATTTATCAAGTTCCCGACGCTAACTGACCAATTGTCTTTTTCATAATTAATGATTAATATGAAATAACGATAAATCAACCAATGATTTATCCATAAAATTAGAAAATTTATTTCTAATAAATAAATTGACGAACGCCAACTATTGCGTTGACGCGCATGCACCAACTAATCAAAATAATAATAAGCATATGAATAAAATGCGTAACCATTCTCCCAGCGCTACAAAATGAAAATTCATCCTCAAATTACTCAGTAAAATCTGCTGAGTTAAATACAATTTTTACCTAAGAAATTAATAAAATATTATTAACACAATTATTAGAACAAAATCTTATATATAAACAAAATAATTATAATAACAATGGGTCGGATGAGACGTGTGAGCAGCGTGTGCTGCTCTCTGTTGCTCACCGACCTGATGCGAGACTGCCGCGATATTAAAATATCGTGACAATTTGTTAATTGTACAATTAATAAACTAATTCTATTAGAATATTTGGTGTTTAATCTATAATTGCACCCATACGGCGACAGCGCTGAAGAGACTAGTTTCATTTTTTTGCAATCTTCGGGCGCCTCCGTGTATACACAAAGTAGTGGCCGAAGTAAAGGAGCAGCATAGACCCGAGTGCCACTGTTACCCGAATGCTGCTATGGACAAAAGCCAAGAGCTTGATTTTCTTGACTTGAATTCATTTATTTGTGTTTTAAGCAATAGCTTCTAGTTGGTTAAAGAAATCTGACTCCTTGCGTAGAGAAGTTAAATATTGTAGAATAATATATTCTATACATAAATGCAGAAATTCCAAATATTAATTTAAAAAATAATTTACTTTATTTAATAATTTTCTTTTTGAACTCAGATGATTTATTTTTAACTTAAAACTTTAACCCATTTGAGTCGGAAAAATGATTTTTTGAATCGAAATAATCAAAATTCAGAGAAAATTTTCTTCAATCAAGATATTTTCCATTTTCCTCAATATTCTCTTGACTCAAGATAATTCTCTTTGAACCAAGATAACCTTTCATTCAGAGTACTATGACCTCAATGTTAATAATAAATATGAAAATTTTTTTTAATATCGCTATGTTAAAATAAAAAAATCAGCCTGTCGGTTGACCCTGCAGACCAGCCCCAAAACTTCCCGCCCATTTCGAGCTCCTTGAGCTCGAAAGATTGTTGTGGATACATTTTCGAGCTCTTCGAGCTCGAAAATACTTTTATATGCCTTTGTTTTCAAAAAATAACGTTTTTTACCATTTTTTCTACAACGATATCTCTCGGAAGAATAAACCGATTGAGACGTTTAAGGTGGCAATCGACGCGTTTTATTGAGTTCTACAACTGATCAGATTTTGAAAATGATTTATCTGGTCGTTTTTTAAAAAATTTCTAAAAAACTAAAAAAAAAACATTTTTTTTTAATTCTTTCGTTAACGGTTTCTCTTAAACAAATGAACCGATTTTGATGGTTGAGGTGGCATTCGACGCGACTTACAAAGTTTCAGAGCTAATTAGATTTTGGAACTAATCCATCGAGCGAATTAAAAGTTATTCAAAAAAAAAATTTGTGAACAACTTTTATTTTTGAAATATCTCCGAACGTACCCTACCGATTAAGCTCAAATTTTGAGTGATTATAGTAGATAACAAGCTACATCGAATGATACCTCGACGATCAAAATCGGTTCATCCGTTCAAAAGTTACAGAGTATTTAATCACTTTTTTAAAATAAAAAAAGTTTTCGAAATATATCTCACTTAAAAAATAAAATCATGATGCACAAATAAATAAATTTTTTATTTTTAATATCTTATTTTAATAATAGTTGTAGGTTATATAGAAGTAGAAAGAATAACATTTTTTTAACTTCCCGCTAAGAAAATCGACGATTTTCAAAAAATTCGGGAAGTTATTGGTTTCACCCCGATTCTCAAAAATCGGGTTTTCATCATATGTTGACGTTTGAAGGTGCGAGGATGCTACTCAGACATTTTCAGAGCGATGTCTGTATGGGTGTATGTATGTGTGTATGTGTATATGTGTGTGTGTATGTGTGTGTGTGCGTGTGTGTGTGTGTGTGTGGATGTAAACCTCTCATATCTTTTTAATGCATGAACCGATTTACATTTTTTGGCGGCATTCGAAGGATTTCTTCTCAACTTATATTTTCAGAAAATTTTAGATCATTTAGTCAAATAGTCTTTGAGATATTCAAGAAATACGAAAAAAAAAAAATTTTTTTTTTTTCGTTTTTTTTTGGATCATTCAAAAACTGTCGGATCGATCAATTCCAAAATCTAATAAGCTCTAGAACTCGATAAAAGCTTTCGATTGACGCCAAGTACGTCTCAATCGGATAATCTGATCGAATGATATCGTCGACGAAAGAAAAAGTAAAAAACTGTTTTTTGCGAATATCATCGTAATGACCAAATCAATCATTTACAAAATTTTATCAGCTCTAGACCTTCATAAAACGCGCCGATTGCCACCTTAAACGTCTCAATCGGATAATTCATTCGAGAGATATCGTCGACGGAAGAATGAAAAAAAATCGTTTTTTTTTCGTTTTTCGTGAATATTTCGGAAACTATTGAATCGATTAATTCCAAAATCTAATCAGCTCTAGAACTCGATAAAAGCATTCGATTGCTGCCAAAAGCGTCCCAATTAGATGATTCGTTCGTAAGATATCGTTGACGGAATAATCAATGTAAAATCTGTATCAGCTTTTTTCGTTGAATAACATCATAATTACTGAACAACATAAATTCAAAACTAATATGTTCTTGTTTACGTAAGTCATTGGAAGTGACTTCTTAAAAATTATTATGTTCGCTCGTTTCACGATATACTTACACCCTATAGATACAACGTACCACTTAAACTTATTTTTGAGCGAACTATTGAACATAATTGTAAATGAATATGTAAAAAACGCTTATTTATTAATTATTTTGGAGTCTAAATTTTTCAATTTTAATATAAAACGTAACCCTTTTGAGTTTGGAAAGCTCATAAGAAAGTGAAACAAAGGAATTTTCGAAAATGTATTTATACTCATGTTTTCGAGATCTTAGAGCTCGAAAGCAGCGGGAGATTACGGGGCTGGCCCACAGGGCCAACCGATGCCCAGATTTTTTTATAGTATAATTTTATTATTCGAAAATACATTTTTTTTTTTATAGTATAATTTTATTATTGCAAAATATATTTTTTTTTTCTAAATCTTAAGCACAATTAAAATTATTCTAGTACTATTATATCTTCATGACCCCATGGTAATGTGTCTGATGAACCATGTAATATTATTCTTTTGTCGTCATTCCAACTTAATGTTAACTTTTTTGTCTTTTTTTCTTGCTGACGATCTTGTTTGACCATTTTGTTTAAAGTCTTGCTGACCATCTTGCTCAAGGTATTGCTGGTGATCTTGGCCAAGATCTTACTCAAGGTCTTCCTAGTAACTTGCTTGAGATGTTGCTGGTAATCTCGCCTAAGATCTAGCTGGTGATTTTGTTCAAGGTCTTTCTAACGATCTTAGCCAAGGTCTTGCTGGTGATCTTGCTGTAGGTCTCACTGGTGATTTTGTTGACCATCTTGCTTAAATTCTAACTGACCATCTTGCTCAAGGTTTTGTACGTAATCTTGTTGTGATCTTGCTCAAGTTCTTGCCATCTTGCTGATGGTCTTTATCAGAATCGGCTTCCATAGTTTCTTCTTCTTCTCCTATGTTTTTATTATAATTTATTACAATAGGCTGACCCAACGTTTTGAAGCGTATGCTTTCTCTGTTAGCCCTGTAGTATGCTTTGTAGATACTAAACGATCTTTCTACATCTGCACAAGTCAACTGGGCATATATCATTTTTAATGCCTCGTCTTCGGTCCAATTGTTTGGCAAGTTTTCCATTCTATCGTTGATTAAGCAGTTGTTAATGTTGACCATTTGCGTGAATCCTTCATTGTCTTCGAAGACCTGGATAACTTTAACACGAATTTCCCCATCAATGTCAAGGTCTTCTTCAAATTCTTGCATTAGTTCAGCAATGCATCCGCATGTTGCAGCTAAACTACGTCTTGTCGTTTCCAATAGCTTGATAGTGGTAACTAAACATGAAAGTTTTGCAGAAATATCTTCGAACTCTTCGAGGTTTTCCGGTCTTTCTAAACTCTGTTATCGTCGAGATCCATAAAAACTGGTCTCACATCCTCATGATACACGCAGTAATATTGGCAAGCTTTGATCATGTGCTCCAACATGTAGTCACTGGCCTTGGTGGTAGAGGAACGTTTGGGAGAGCAGCTTTAAAGATATCAGTCCGCGCTTTAGGTTTTAAGAAAACTTGTTTAGCACTAGCAACAACGTCATTTATCTCTCCATAACACTCTCTCACTTTCTTTGCCACGATATGACACGCGTGTGCTAAGCATGTCACGTTGACGGTTTTGGGTAGGTCTGGGTTAAAAGTCCTGCAGACGCCTTCATGCATGGAGCAGCATCTGTCAAGTAAAGCAAAACTCTGTTGGATCAAACCCTGCTCGCCAAAACGCATTCAAGCTGCTGATGACGTACCAGTGATCGGCAGTATGGATATTTTGGTTAACGATATCGATAATATTACTAATTTCTTTCAAAAATTAGTATTTAGCCAGAAATTATTACTAATTTTCTATAAAATTAAAAAATTAGCAAAACAAAACGCTAATTTTTTTCAAAAACAAGTAATTAGTCAGAAATTATTACTAATTTTCCATAAAAATAAAAAATTAGCAAAAAAATATTGCTATTTTTTCGAAAATAAGTAATTAGTATAAAAATATTATTTTTTTTTTTCATAAATTGATAATTTAACTGGAAACATTACTAATTTTGGTCAAAAATTCATATTTTGACTAAAAATATTCCTAATTTTTATTCTAAATGAGTAATTAGCTAGAAAACATTGCAAAAATTTTGGCGAATCAATAATTTGTAAAAAATATAACTAATTTTTCGAAAAATTGATGATTAACAAAAAAAATATGACTAGTTATTTCAGACAAATTAGTCATAAGTTGAAAAATATTGCTGAGTTTCTGAAAATATTAGTAATAATTATAAAATATAATGAAAAACTATAGGAATAACATATTGATCATTTTTGTTGGGAATGAGTGCAAAAAAATGGACTCAGTATTGCACAACTTATATGCGAAGCAAAGAGATGTGTTCTACTAATGCTTTCTCGATCCGAGCTGATTCACTCATGTAGAAAACATTTTACTCTCGTTCAAATACATTGAGCAAGATTTAAATTCATACCATTTGAAAAATAATTTATTAAGGAATAAAACAAATACAATTTCAAGACTCTTTTTTTGAAAATATTGATTGAAAAAAAAAAAAATTATAAACAAATCCTGTGATGTCCGTCAGTATGTACGGATTTTGGTAAACACATTAACTAAAAAAATACACAACCGATTGAACTATTTTTTTTTTATTACACTTGAATTCTTAAACAGAAGAACCCTTATGAAAACCACGATTCAAAACTTTTTGGATTCATTATAATTAATATAAACCAAAAACTGACAATTCTCGAAAAAATATAGCGGTAACTTGTAACTCGAATCTTGTAGAGGTGGGTAGTTCCGGACCTGTATAGTTCCATGAACTATGTCTTTTGTCGGATACGTATCTGACCATTCCGCAACATTCGCTTTAGTATACTCACATAGTTCTTTTTTCCTGAGACAGCTGTCGTTGCACACAAATGTCTATTTAAATCATTTAACCAATGAAAACGCAGCATTTAGTAAACAAAGTATCTGATTGTACAAGGATGTCCAACAAGAGTGCGCATCGATCGATAAATACATATGTATATATATATATATATATATATATATATATATATATATATATATATATATATATTCCCCTATAGCATGGAACTATGTCTGTTGTCCGTTCTCTTTAATTATTACTACAGGTTCGATCTTTGAAACGTCTTTTTTCAATTTAAAACTCTCTTACTTCGCTTGAAGCGTAAAATAAATTAATATCATTATTTTATGAAGAGATATTAAAATATGCCTTATGTAAAATATTTAAAACCAGTGTTGACAAAAAACCGAAATCTTAAAACAACAAAAGACGGCAGATTTTGTTTATTCGTTGATACTCGTAGTAAGTATATATTTGTAATGAATAATTATTATTATTATAATATAACGAGTTTCATGAAATCTGCAGTAGTTTTAAATGAATTATTTTACCATTTATATAATTGCTAATAACAAATAACCTTTATATTTAAATAGCTTTAGATCCCTGATTAAAAACTCCGATTGAAACTGATTGAAAACGTCCAATCAGATTTAATCAGAAATTTCTGATTGACTTTCAATCAGTTTCAATCAGATTTAATCCGAAACTTCCGAAGAATTCTGATTGAAAGTCAATCGGAAATTTCTGATTGACTTTCAATCAGTTCCAATCAGATTTAATCAGAATTTCTTATTGACTTTCAATCAGTTTCAATCAGATTTAATTAGAATTTATTATTGACTTTCAATCAGTTTCAATCAGATTTAATCAGAATTTATTATTGAATTTCAATCAGTTTCAATCAGATTTAATCAGAATTTCTTTTTGACTTTCAAACAGTTTCAATCAGATTTAATCAGAATTTATTATTGAATTTTAATCAGTTTCAATCAGATTTAATCGGATATTTTCGGAAGGTTTCGATTGTAAATTAATAAAAAATTACCGATTCTCGGGACGAAATAATTGTATATATTATTAAACGGTAGGAAATCAAAAAATCGAATGATTCAAAATCTACGTTGAATCTATATCAACAATTAGATTGCATGTCATGAAGTAATATAGAATATACTATATTACCACCAAAAATTGTACTTGTCACTCTGTCAAAGAACAGAGGAGTGCTCTTGTTAGAATTGCTTCCAAGTCTGGAATATAATACGTCTGAACGAAGTTTCTTACCAGGGACACTACACAAGTGGTAGGCGCTATCTAGTGGCGAGAACCGAATTACTCCTGTTATGGCCCCGTGAAAATTTTAAATAATTTATTATGTTTATATTTTTGATTTTTAGAAATCTATAGATTTCTTGGAATGACTTGTTTCGGGGGATTCACGGGGAAACATGGATGTGAAATTTTACAATAATAAATTTTATTTCGTAGTTTTAAATTTTATTTAAACACATATTGATTATTAGATATTTGGTAAAAATTAACAAAATTAAAATTATTTAAATTCGTAAAAATTAATAAAATTAGGAATTATTTAAATTCGTATTTCAATTCGTTAAATTTACATTACAATTATTCTTATATAGTAGTGTCTTCTAATATAAATTTATTTTAAATTCGCAAATTAAAATTAATTATTTAAATAATATTGATTCATAATTCATCATTAATTGTTTTGAATAGTAAAATTGTTACTTAAATTCATAATATAATATTTTACGGTATATTTTAAATTAAATTATTTATAGTCATGTTTGAATTAATATTGAAAAATGGTAAAATTATTATTTAAATTTATAGTATAATATTTTCGTAATAAAAATTAATTATTAATATTGAAAAATAGTAAAATTCTTATTTAAATTCATAACATAATATTTGGTAAAATATTTTATATTCATATTTGATTAATATTAAAAACTAGTAAAATTTTTCTTTAAATATAATATTTAATTATTTAGATTTATACTATAATGTTCAGTAAAATGTTTTAAATTAAATTATTTATATTCATACTTGATTAATATTAAAAAAATAGTAAACTATTAATTAAATTCATAATTAATTATTAACATTGAAAAATATTTAGTAATGTATTTTAAATAAAATAGTAAAATTGTCATATTTTAAATTCATAATATATTTTAAATTAATTATTAATATTTGAATTAATATAGAAAAACAGAAAAATTATTATTTAAATTCACAATATTTTGTAATAATATTTTAAATTAAATTATTAATACTTGAATATAGTAAAATTATTATTTAGTTTCACAATATAATATTTTTGTAATAATATTTTAAATTTTTAATATTTGAATTAATATAGTAAAATTATTATTTAGTTCCATAATGTAATATGTGGTAATATATGTTTAAATTAAACAGTAAAATTGTCATATTATAAATTCATAACATATTAATTATTAATATTTGGATTAATATTGAAAAACAGTAAAATTCTCATTTAAAATATAGGACTGTTTCGAAATTTATTTTCCATTAAATAAAAATGTGAAATATACTATTTAAATATATTTCATCTTAAGATTGAATAAAAATAATCGAAAATTATTTTTATTAAGTTAGGATCCGAAATATATTATTTAAGTATATTTCATTTTAAATGAAGATAACTGAAAAGTTATTTTCATGAAATTATTGATGGAAAATTATTGTAGCAAACTTATTGTCATTTGGGTTACACATCACTCGTAAAAATTATATTAATAGTCCGTCGGAACTCAAAAATAAATATATAAAAGAGAACGCATGTTCATGCCAAATCATTACCTATTTTAATACAGGTAACTTAAAAATAAAAATTGAACTTAAATTTTCACAAACTTGTTTTTAGATTAAAATTTTATTATAGATTTTCACGAATAATTTTTAGTTTTGTTATTTTAATTGCCCATAATATTCACAACACAAGTAAAAATCACTGCACCCGTTTAACGAAGGGGGAAAACAATTTTTATTTTTTTTTTTAATGTTAATTGAAATAATCCACAATTGAAATCCTTGAAATGAAATTGAAATCCTTGAAATGAAATTGAAATCCTTGTAAGTTATTTTCCAAAATTGAAATGAAAATGGAAAATCCTTGTAAATATGTTGAAATGCAAAATGAACAATCCTTGTAAATATATTGAAATGAAAAATGAAAAATCCTTGTAAATATGAGAAATGAACAATCCTTGTAAATATATTGAAATGAAAATGAAAAATCCTTGTAAATATGAGAAATGAACAATCCTTGTAAATATATTGAAATGAAAAATACGGGATCACACCCGAAACTGTACTTTGTATAAACTCAAAAACGGGGTCACACCCGGCAGTAACGATACGTAAAAACGAACTTTTAACAAAAAAACTTAAACAAAATAAACGGGGTTACACCCGACGAGAACGGGTTTACACCCGACGGTAATGGATTTACATCGCGGACTGATGAGTTTTTCTGACTGATTTCATTAGCTGGTGCAGCGACTTTTATTTGCCATGTAATTTTAGATGGGCCACCATGGTAGGGGCCATGGGAAAAGACGCAGAAAGACTCTCCCAGAGTTTATTGTTTATTCATTAAAAATTTTATCGATGATCTAAGTTTTCTCCGAATCTTTGTTTATTTAAATAAATCTGATATCTCATATCAGCAGTTTATTTATTTAAATTAAATAAAAATTACTGCCATCGGCAGTTTAATTTATAACATTAATAAATAATAAAATTATAGATATTTTCCAAAAATGCATAGATAAAAATTTAATAAAATGAAATTACTATTGAATTTAATGTTTTCGATAAATTTACTATTAATTTTGGGGGTATTACAGCCCTCTGAACAGTCTTTTCTCGATTTTATGTATTAGGATAACAGCAGGAGTAAGTTGGTCGTTTACTCTCGCTGCAGGCGTTTCTTTTCTTTTATTCTGGGCTTTACTCTATTGTTTTACTCCGCCCGGTACTCAGGTTACAGCACGGTATTCGCGCCCACTCATATGTAATGTTTCGCCTTCCCGTACGTTCTCTTTCTTACAAAATGGTGTATTTAACTATTTATCATTACTTAAATTATTTTCAAATTTATATAAATATATATATATATATATATATATATATTAATTTTCTTAAATATGTTTTCCAATTAAAATATATATTATTTACGTTTAAATACATATATATTTCCTTATTTGTTAAACATATTTATCTTTAAATATATATACATTATTAATTGTTTAAATGTATAAATCGTATATTATTTATTTATTTTTATGTACTTTAATTTGATTTAAAATTTAAGTTATTTCTAAATTATTTAGTTTAAATTTATCCGACTTATTTTATTAGTGTATATTTATTTTTATCCATATATATATATGTGTACCCACATATATGTACATGCGTAAGGGATGAAGGGTGCCGGGTTCGTAACACTCCTACTGCTATTGCTTAGGACTGATGAATTTTCTCTCCTCCATATATATCTTTTCTCTTAAGAAATTTTTCTCTGGGTTCAAGCAACTTTTTTTTCTATTAGTTGCATACGAAAATCCTTGCGTTAAACACCCCCATGAAAAAATTTATTTAAAAAATATAAGTTTAAATACAAAAAATATATTTTAGAATTTATTAAAAATAAATCAGAAAACTATTTTTTTAAGAACTTGATATTGAAATGAAAATAACTAGAAAAAAAAGCAAAACTTTGGAAAACTTCATTCATTATAATTTTTGAGAAATGAACATTTTAGATTAATACGTGATGTGCAGAGCAAAATGGAACACTCGAAAAAAAATTGTGACGAAATTATTATTTTTTTTTTTTAATTTTCATCAAGTTAATTTTTTCGTTACTATTTCTTTGTTTTGAGTGGTCCATTTTACCCCACATATCACATATTGGCCTAAAATATGATAAAAACATTACAAAGGTCATAACTTGACGGGAAATAAAAAAAACTTTTGTTTTTATAATTTTTGGGGAAGGGGGCATTTGTGCCCCAGGCTCCCCTACTAAATTTTCTTTCAGTTAACTATTTTCTCATAGTAACCATTAAATTTTTTTTGAATGGAGATAAATAAAAATAAATATTCATTTTCAATCATTATACTTTATAGAGGTTCCGCCCTGGCGGATCCGTTTCCACCGTGGGTTTCAGTGTTAACTTAGTGTAATTCGAATTACACTGAAAATACACTGGAATTTCACGTGTATCACACGGTGGGTTTGTGAAAATTTCACTTTCAGTTTACACTTGTTTCACACTAATCTACTGACACTCGTTTTACACTCTATTACCATTGAATTTCCACTGTATATCCTGGTAGTTCAAGCGCCACCGTACAAATTCGCTAAAAACTCGGCGTATCAACGGAGTTTCGACGGTGTTTTCCGGTGAAAAGCGGTGTTTTGTCTGCCATGATGACACGAGGATTTAACTGTGTTTTCTCAGAGTTTTTACGACGTTTTGTCTGCGTTTTCTAGCGTATTTTTGATATTTTAAAATTTTGGTGTAATTAGTTTGTATAATAATTATTTTCACGTTAAAGGAGAACTTGCACTGAAAAAGAAAACGGTATAATATGATGTAATTTAAGCATAAAATTGAAATTCCCACTGAAACAGCCGCCGTGTAAAATCAGTGTAGTTTTGGTGTACCCTTTCTTTCATCGAAGCTCCGGTGGGAATAGCGTGTAAAAATCGTGTAAGACGATGTAGTATATAAGCGCCCGAGTAAAAAAAAAACTATATATAATTTTAAATAATTATATATAATTATATATGAATCATATCGAGTTAGACATAATTGTACGGAATTATATATAACCATACAGAGTTATATATAATCATATATAATGCCACAAAAAAAATTCAGCCTGTTTTTTTGTCAACGAAAAATCAGGCTGAAAACTTGCAGGAAGGTGAGAAAAGATGCCTGTTTAAAGTGGAGCTATTAATATTAATATTTCGAGGTGCCTATTTCTAATTTTCCATTTTCCATTTAAATAACATAATAAAAAAATTTTATTTTTTTTATTTTTTAGCTCGGCATTCACACCTCATATAAATAAATCCATAAGATATTCTTGTGGAGAATTTCACACTCTAAAAAAAAGGTCGCTTATCATTTTTTGATACAGCCATCTATTCAAAAGTTATTGGAGCTGGAAGTTAAATCAATACTAAATTTTCAGATCTTTTACTTTTCCAGCTGAACTATCAGACTTATTAAAAAATGCCATAGTTCCTTTCTTGTAGACAATTTCATTCCCTACAAATTATTTGTAATGAAGTTCGTTGAAATTCCGCATTGTTTTTGAGTTATTTTTATTTTAATGTTAAGTTCTCAGAATAGATTGGAAGACTATTATTTTTACGAGCTTGGTATTAAATGAAAATAACTAGTAAACAATGCGGAAATTAAATAAACCATTAATAATAATTTGTAAGAAATAAAATTGTCTATCAAAAAGTCCTATGACATTTTTTAATAAGTCTGATAGTTTAGCTGAAAAAAAATAATGATCTGGAAATATATTATAGATTTGACTTCCTGCTCCAATAACTTTCGAATAGATGAATTTATAAAAAATGATGAGAGAACTTTTTTGTAGAGCGTTAAATTCTTTTAAAGAATATCCTATGGACTTATTTATATGAGGTGCGAATGCTGAGCTAAAAAAATAAAAAAATTTTTTATCATGTTATTTAAATGGGAAATGACAAATTAGAAATAGGCACTAAATATTAATATTAAGAACTCCTCTTTGAACAGGCTTCTTTTCTCACCTTCCTGCAAATTTTCAGCTTATTTTTTTGTTGAAAAAAAAGTCGTCTCAAAATGGCACACCCTAATGTTTATATATGATTTTATATAATTGCGTATAATTATATATAATGTCAATAAAAAAATCACATGGTTATATATAATCTTACATAATTATATATGGTTATATATAATTAACAAGCAATCTACAGATTCCATAATAAATACCTGTGTTTTACTACAACTAGAATTTTTAAATAACTCGTCATCTAACTATGTTCTGTTTCCAATTGTTTGATTAAAAAATACAATTCATTTTCACTTTTAAAGGAAAACTTTCTTCAAAAAAATATCTCTCATACTAAGAAATAAAAACACTTTAAGCAATTAAAAATTTTTTAATTTAAGCATAAAAATATGTCGATTTGAAAAAAAAAAATGTTGACTTAAGATAAAAATATCAAGATAATTATTTACTTGGTGCAAAATAATCAGATAATTGTAAAATGTATTTGTAATCAATACTAAAAGTTGGAATTATTTTATAATATAAGAATTAGGGTGTGCTGAAAAACAACATTTTTTTCTTTTTCGGGCACCACCAGATATTGACGGAATATGACAAAATAAAAATTCTGTCAGAAGCTTGGCTCTTAAATTCAAGCTTTAGAGGTAGCCCATCGTATTTTTCGGTTTCCCATTTAAATAAAATAGGAAAAATTTTTTTTACAGTTTAAAATTTTATCACTCACCAGGGAATCAGTGTATTGGAAAAATCAATGAATACTTGTGTTAAACATTGAACGTTACACAAAAAAAGCCTCTTATAATTTTTTGAAAAATATTCGAAGTCAAAGTTGGATTCATAGTAAATTTTAGTATTATTGCACATCTCAAGCGCGAAAGCGCTGAGGGTGCTTTATGATCGCTCTAAATTTTTTGACTCATTCACTCACATTAAATTATCTCGAGATTTTTTACTTTTTCGGCAAAACTATCAGACTTATCTTAAAATGTGATAGAGTCTTTTATGTAAATCATTTCACTTCCTACAATTTATTTTTAACAAAGTAATACAGTTCACTAGAACCAAGAAAATTAATCTTGATACAAAAAATTTGTTTTAACAATTCAGAAAATTGAAATTTTCTTGCACCTAGTAAATAATTATTCTGAATCAAAATATTTTTTCCTCGTTAACATATTTTTATGCTTGAACAAAAAAATTTTTACTTGTTTCAAGAGTTCTTTTTTCTAAGTATGAGAAATATTTTTTGTAAGAAAGATGTGTTAGTTTTTTGAAACAATATAACATTTTTTGGTTTAAAGACAATAAATTTTCTCGGAATAAGTACTATTTCTTAAACGCAAAAATTTTTGTATGCTCCAACTAAGAAAAAAAATGCTTACACTAAGAGAAAAATAAGTTGGGAGTAAAGATATATATGTATATATTAGGGTGTTTAAAAAAAAAAAACAAA
The DNA here is from genome assembly GCA_030273425.1 of Microplitis manilae. Classification (NCBI taxonomy): domain Eukaryota; kingdom Metazoa; phylum Arthropoda; class Insecta; order Hymenoptera; family Braconidae; genus Microplitis; species Microplitis manilae. The sequence continues at coordinate 21,422,104 of CP092725.1, read as the reverse complement.
TTTTTTTTCTTTAATGGTATCCAAAAATTGAAAGTATAACTAAAAATGAAAATTTTGGTACCAGTCGAAGCTCTTAATAATGATATTAAGGTTTGCCTCAATCCAATTTTCTATTTTCCATTTTAATATCACGGAAAAAATTTTTCTTTTTTTTTTTAATTTTCTAGCTCACAAACTAATCAACGGATTTTTATGCACTATAAATGTTTTTATAGGAAATTGAGCGCTCTACAAAAAAAGTCTCTTATCATTTTTTGATGAATCCTACTGTTCAAAAGTTATTTGAGCTTCAAGTCGTTTATAGTAAATTTTGAGATTTTTTTACTTTTTCAGCGAAAATATCAGTCTTATCAAAAAATATCATAAGAACTTTTTTGTAGATAATTTTATTTCTTACAAATTATTACGAATAAAATTGTTCGAAAGTCCGCATTGTTAACAAGTTATTTTCATTTCAATGTCAAGCTCTTAAAATCAATCAGGAATCTATTTTTTTAAGAGCTTGACATTGAAATGAAAATAACTTGTTAACAATGCGGACTTTCGAACAATTTTATTTGTAATAATTTGTAAGAAATAAAACTATCTACAAAAAAGTTCTTATGATATTTTTTGATAAGGCTGATACTTTCGCTGAAAAAGTAAAAAAATCTCAAAATTTACTATAAACGACTTGAAGCTTAAATAACTTTTGAACAGTAGGATTCATCAAAAAATGATAAGAGACTTTTTTTGTAGAGCGCTCAATTTCCTACAAAAACATTTATAGTGCATAAAAATCCGTCGATTAGTTTGTGAGCTAGAAAATTAAAAAAAAAAAATTTTTTCCGTGAAATTTAAATGGAAAATAGAAAAATGGATTGAGGCAAACCTTAATATCATTATTACCCGTGTAAAAAAAAAAGTTCGAAAAAGTTCGACAAAGTTCGAAAAAGTTCGACAAAGTTCGAAATTTGTTACAAAACCGAACTTTTTTGCGAACTTTTTCGAACTTTTGTGAGACCATACAAATAGCATAACAAACTAATATCTTGGATGCCTTTGAACCTTTGAGGGTAAAATGGGCCGCCAAAATTTTTTGGATGAAAAGTGGAGAAGGAGGGGGTGGGGGGCAAAATGACCCCATAGGGTAAAATAGACCCGCGAAGGCAAAATGATGCCCCCAAGTTTTTAACATTAAAAAAGTTGAGGGGTCGGAGGGGGCATTAGGGCAAAAATGTCCCCGAGGGACAAAAAGTACCTCTAAAATTCGTGACATGAAAAGTGGGTGGAGGGGTGGGTTCGGGGGGAGGGGGGTTAATGGGTCAAAATGTTCAACTTTAATTTTTAACTTTTTCGATTATTATTATCACCGAAGCTCGACAATTTCAGAACTTTTTCGATACTTTATATCACCGAAGTTCGAAAATTTCAGAATTTTATCGATAATTTTCAAGAGTAAAAATTCTAAAAAAGTTCTGAAATTCTCGAACTTCAGTGATGAGCAATTTCAAAAAAGTTCTGAAATTATCGAACTTTTTAGAATTTCACTCTTAAAGATTATCGAAAAAGTTCTGAAATTATCGAACTTTTTTAGAACTTTTACTCTTGAAAATTATCGAAAAAGTTCTGAAATTATCGAACTTTTTTAGAATTTTACTCTTAAAAATTATCGGAAAAGTTCTGAAATTTTCGAACTTCAGTGATAAAAAATATCGAAAAAGTTCTGAAATTTCCGAACTTCGGTGATATAAAGTATCGGAAAGGTTCTGAAATTATCGAACTTTTTTAGAATTTTACTCTTAAAAATTATCGAAAAAGTTCTGAAATTTTCGAACTTCGCTGATATAAAATATCGAAAAAGTTCTGAAATTTTCGAACCTCGGTGATATAAAGTATCGAAAAAGTTCTGAAATTTCCGAACTTCGGTGATAAAAAATATCGAAAAAGTTCTGAAATTTTCGAACTTCGCTGATATAAAATATCGAAAAAGTTCTGAAATTTTCGAACCTCGGTGATATAAAGTATCGAAAAAGTTCTGAAATCGAACTTCGGTGATAAAAATAATCGAAAAAGTTAAAAATTAAAGTTGAACATTTTGACCCATTAACCCCCCTCCCCCCGAACCCACCCCTCCTCCCACTTTTCATGTCACGAATTTTAGAGGTACTTTTTTGTCCCTCGGGGACATTTTTGCCCTAATGCCCCCCCCCTCCGACCCCTCAACTTTTTTAATGTTAAAAACTTGGGGGCATCATTTTGCCTTCGCGGGTCTATTTTACCCTATGGGGTCATTTTGCCCCCCACCCCCTCCTTCTCCACTTTTCATCCAAAAAATTTTGGCGGTCCGTTTTACCCTCAAAGGTTCAAAGGCATCCAAGATATTAGTTTGTTATGCTATTTGTATGGTCTCACAAAAGTTCGAAAAAGTTCGCAAAAAAGTTCGGTTTTGTAACAAATTTCGAACTTTGTCGAACTTTTTCGAACTTTGTCGAACTTTTCCGAACTTTTTTTTTACACGGGTAAGAGCTTGGACTGGTACCAAAATTTTCATTTTTAGTTATACTTTCAATTTTTGGATACCATTAAAGAAAAAAAATTTGTTTTTTTTTTTAAACACCCTAGTATATATGTAGGAGAGGGAAGTCACCGGTGCTATAAGCAGCAGCGGAAGTAGTTCGATTCTCGCCACGAGATCGCGCCCACAGGTTGTAGTGTCCCTGGCAAGAAACTTATTTCAGAAGTGTTAAATTCCAAACTTGAGACTATTCTGGTCCGGGTACTCCTCCGTTATTTGACAGAGTGATAAGTACCTTTTTTGATGGTAATATAGTACATCCTATATTACATAATGACAAAAATATTCATTATCAATGTTTCCATGAATAATTATTCTTAGAAATTAAACTTGGGCTTTAATGTAACTTGGACTTACAAAAAAAAGTTATTTTAATAAGAAGTATAGAGTCTCTACTATATGAACAATAATTTACAATTCATTTAATACGTTGTACAGGATGTAATTTAAGCGTACAGTTTAAATTTCCACTAATTCAGCCGTGGTGTAAAATAAGTGTAGTTTTAGTGTAATCTTTCTTTTATCGAAGCTCCAGTGGGAATAGCGGGTAAAAATTGTGTAGTACGATGTAATTTAAGCGTGAAATTTAAATTTCCACTGAATCGGCCGTGGTGTAAAATAAGTGTAGTTTTAGTGTAATCTTTTGTCTATTGAAGCTCTGGTGAAAATAGCGGGTAAAAATCGTGGAATACGATGTAATTTAAGCGTAAAATTTAAATTTCCACTGAATCGGCCGTGGTGTAAAATGAGTGTAGTTTTAGTGTACTTCTTCTTCTATTGAAACTCCGGTGGGAATAGCAGGTAAAAATCGTGTAACCTGGAGGAGTGCAGTGTAATTTAAGTGTATGTTGTGTGGAATTTTTTCACATTTACACGGTGGGATTTCAGGGAATTCAGTGGAATCGGATCCGACAGGGCGGTAATTTTTCTGCAAATTTGTAATTAATTATTTATTATTGGGTCAACTTTTTTGAGATTCTCCGTCCAAAGTATTTATTTCTAACGAAAAAAAAGTGAGGGAATCTGCGTAGGTTACGTCATTTGAGAAATTGAGGCCTAAATCTGGAGCACTAAATTTTTTTATAGTATGAGAAATTTGAGGTTTCCACAGCGACGCTAGCGAGGTGCTAGCCAGTGCCTCGTTTCATTTTTACTAGAAACTTTAGCAATATATCTAGCTAATGAGGAAGATAGTTTAAAATCAATTAGAATATTCTACACGGAGAAATATGTTGGCTCGAGACCTAGCCATTTTTATTGTGCTGCTCTTAAAACAGGAAGTGAAGTATCCAAAAAATTATTTTACCTATACGAAAAATTGTTACGCCGCATCAGAATTATTATAACGTATGAAAGTAATTGTTATTAAAGTTTATCGATAAGTCTCTCGCGCGTAGTAAGTATTGTGATACAGCATAATAAATTTTCGTATGAGTATAATAATTTTTTTTATGCTTCATTTCCTGTCTCAAGGTTGTTGACAGCATAATAAAAATTGCTAGGTTTCGAGCCAACATTTTTCTCCGCGCGACCGGACAGACATACATGAGAGCGAGTTAATAAAAACATGATAAGTAATCTTAAAAATAAAATATAATTCACTCATTGTATTCGATTAAAACTGATAGAGAAAAATTCGATCAGTTTCAATCAGATTCAATCAGAAAATAATAATTTTAAAAAAATTATTTTCCGATGGAATCTGATTGAAACTGATAGAGAAAAATCCAATCAGTTTCAATAAGATTCAATCAGAAAATAATAGTTTTTAAAAAATTATTTTCCGATGGAATCTGATTGAAACTGATAGAGAAAAATCCAATCAGTTTCAATAAGATTCAATAAGAAAATAATAATTTAAAAAAAATTATTTTCCGATTAAATCTGATTGAAACTGATTGGATTTTTCTCTATCAGTTTCTATCAGATTTAATCGGAAAATAAGTTTTCAAAAATTATTTTTTTCTGATTAAATCTGATAGAAACTGATTGGATTTTTCGCTATCAGTTTCAATCAGATTCAATCGGAAAATAATTTTTTTTAAATTATTATTTCCTTATTGAATCTGATTGAAACTGATAGAGAAAAATCCAATCAGTTTCTATCAGATTTAATCAGGAAAAAATAATTTTTGAAAACTTATTTTCCGATTGAATCTGATTTAAACTGATAGAGAAAAATCTAATCAGTTTCAATCAGATTCAATCAGAAAATAATAATTTTTAAAAAATTATTGTCCGATTGAATCTGATTGAAACTGATAGCGAAAAATCCAATCAGTTTCTATCAGATTTAATCAGAAAAAAATAATTTTTGAAAACTTATTTTCTGAATAAATCTGATAGAAACTGATTGGATTTTTCTTTATCAGTTTCAATCAGGTTCAATAAGGAAATAATAATTAAAAAAAAATTATTGTCCGATTGAATCTGATTGAAACTGATAGCGAAAAATCCAATCAGTTTCTATCAGATTTAATCAGAAAAAAATAATTTTTGAAAACTTATTTTCCGATTAAATCTGATAGAAACTGATTGGATTTTTCGCTATCAGTTTCAATCAGATTCAATAAGGAAATAATAATTTTTAAAAAATTATTGTCCGATTGAATCTGATTGAAACTGATTGGATTTTTCTCTATCAGTTTCAATCGGATTCAATAAGGAAATAATAATTTTTAAAAAATTATTTTCCGATTGAATCTGATTGAAATTGATAGCGAAAAATCCAATCAGTTTCTATCAGATTTAATCAGAAAAAAATAATTTTTGAAAACTTATTTTCCGATTGAATCTGATTGAAACTGATAGAGAAAAATCCAATCAGTTCCAATCAGATTTAATCGGAAAATGATTTTTTTTAAATTATTATTTTCTTATTGAATCTTATTGAAACTGATTGGATTTTCCTCTATCAGTTTTAATCAGATTCAATCGGAAAATAATTCTTTAAAAATTATTATTTCCTTATTGAATCTGATTGAAACTGATAGCGAAAAATCCAATCAGTTTCCATCAGATTTAATCGGAAAATAATTTTTTTTTAATTATTATTTTCTTATTGAATCTGATTGAAACTGATTGGATTTTTCTCTATCAGTTTCAATCGGAAAATAAGTTTTCAAAAATTATTTTTTTCTGATTAAATCTGATAGAAACTGATTGGATTTTTCGCTATCAGTTTCAATCAGATTCAATCGGAAAATAATTTTTTTTTAATTGTTATTTTCTGATTGAATCTGATTGAAACTGATTGGATTTTTCGCTATCAGTTTCAATCAGATTCAATCGGAAAATAATTTTTTAAAAATTATTATTTCCTTATTGAATCTGATTGAAACTGATAGAGAAAAATCCAATCAGTTTCAATCAGATTCAATCGGAAAATAATCGAAAATTAAAATTTTTTTTCTGATTGAATCTGATTGAAACTGATAGAGAAAAATCCAATCAGTTTCAATCAGAAAATACTAAATATTTTTTTCTGATAGAATCTGATTGAAACTGATAGAAAGTCAATCAGAACCCTCGAACGCTCCCGAACATTTCTGATTGGAAATTCGTTTCTGATTGAAACTGATAGAATTCTGATTGAGTTTTAATCAGATTCAATCAGATTCAATCGGAGTTTTTAATCAGGGGAGGTTGTCTATGTAAAATTGCATGTGTCACGCTATACCGGAGCTGCTTCTACCAGAGATGAAGAGGGTAATGAAGATGAGGCATTTATTGAAACGTCTTTTGGTAATGACATAATATTTAAAATTATAACAGTTATATATTGCTAGTGATCTATTACTTCACATGAATATTATTTTTATTTTAGTAACTGATGATGAAAGCATAGAAATCGTCGAGGAAAAATAAATCACCTTATTGTACAAGCTGCTACTATTTGCATACAATTAAATTAAATATTTGCAACACTCATTATTAGATATTTTTCAATTTACGCTATTTTCTCGTTTTAATTTTATCAATGGCACCACGAAAAAAAACTAGTGTCTTGTGGGATCATTTTTCTGAATGCCAGCCAAAGTTGGCCAAATGCCAGTACTGTACACAAAAAATTGCATTTACGGCAGGTAGTTTGGGCAATTTAAGTAGACATTTGATTCGAAAACATCCTACGATTTCAATTAACGTCGCAAATCGTCAATCAACTGTTTCGTCAACTGTTGAAATTGAAACTCTAACTACAAGTGATCAAAATCTGCCGTTAGTCACTTTTAAATCTAAATCAGTCTCTCAAGATAATACTCAACTAACTATAGACACTTTTACTGAAAGTATGAAATCAATTGTTCCAAGCAAAAAAAAAACAAATTGATCAACAATTAATAACTATGATAGCCAAAGAATATCACCCACTTCATTTAGTCGAAGAAACTGAATTTAAGAAATTTGTGCATTTATTATGTCCTTCTTATAGTTTACCTACAAGAAAAACACTGTCTGAAAATCTTCTTCCCGAACTTTATTTGAAATTGACTCACGAAATACAAAGTAAAATTGAAAAAGCACCAGCCATATGTTTGACCACTGATGGTTGGACGTCGAGAAATAATCAGAGTTTTATCGCTGTTACAGCACATTATATTGATGTGGAGAGCATGAATTTGTGTTCCAATTTGCTTGGTTGCATTGAATATGATGAAAGCCATACGGCAGAAAATTTATGTAATTTCTTAAAAGAAGAAATGTCCAAGTGGAATATTGAAAATAAAGTTGGGGCTGTTGTCAGTGATCATGCGGCAAATATCATTTCAGCAGTGCAATTAGGAGGATGGAGATCTATAGGTTGCTTTGCTCATTTACTAAATCTCATTGTGCAAACAGCCATTGGAAAAATTTCTCACGTAGTTAAAAAAGTTAAAAATATTGTTGAGTATTTTAAGAAGAGCTCTAAAGGTTTATATAAATTAGAAGAAATGCAAAAACAAATGGATATACCTGTACTCAAATTAAAGCAAGACGTCCCCACAAGGTGGAATTCCACCTATGAGATGCTAAACAGAGTTTTGAAAATTAAAAATGCAATTATTGCAACTCTTGCGTTAATGAACAATAATTTATCTTTAGCAACTGAAGACTGGATCTTAATTGAAAGAGTAGTACCGATTTTAAAAATTTTTAATGATATAACTGTTGAAGTTTGCACAGAGAAAAATGTAAGCTTATAAAAAGTAATTGTTTACTGTCGTCTATTAAAAGAACATGTTAATGATTGTTTAAAAATAAGTGAAACACAAACTTTCATCGAAAAAGAAAATTATTTGGTAGATATTCATAATTTATTAGAAACACTCCGTTCTGAAATTTACAAACGTTTTATGAATATTGAAAAAAACTTTCTTTACACTGAGTCAACAGTACTTGATCCTCGATTCAAATATAAAGGATTTCGGGAAGAAGTTAATTATAAAAAAACAATTGATGGTTTGAAATCTAAAATTGGAAATACCAGAAATGAACTATCAATTAGTTCTTCAGTTGTTAATTCCTCCACTACTGTGCAAACAGAAGTAACTTCAATAACAGCATCCTCGTTAGCTTCTGATAAAATAAAATCTGTATCTATTTGGGATAAATTTGACCAAGAAATAGCATATTTGACACCAGAAAACAGTACAGCAGCCGGGATAATTGAGCTTGACAAATATTTACATGAACCTATCATTAACAGAAATGAAAACCCCCTTGATTGGTGGGATTCGCGAAAAAATGTATACCCGATATTGTTTAAATTCATTTTAAAACGTTTAAATTTAGTCGCAACTAGTGTACCTTGCGAGCGCGTTTTTTCTAAAGCCGGTCTTATTCAAACTGAAAAAAGATCAAGATTATCTGCAAGTAAAGTGTCTCAACTTCTTTTTATAAGCGGCAATCTTCAAAATTAATATTAATATCAAAACATTAGTTTTAATTGTCATTATTTAGCTTCTTAAAAACGAGATCTATGTAGGTTGCATTTTGATTACATGAATATTTTATATTTATAGATTATATAATGTTTAAACATTAAAATAATATATTATATGTATTTTGGGTAATATATAAAACTGTTAAATAATTCTAATAAAAGTGTGCATTTCAGAAAGTTACAATTATTTTTTAATTATAAATTAATACACCTATAATTAAAATTTTAAAAATTAAATAGTTCCGCGGATATGTTTCCCGGAACTAGTTCCTTTTGGCCGCGGAAACGTTCCATGTTCAATCCGGAATTTAGCCGGAACGACACAACTCTAGAATCTTGTAACTCGTATACGTGAAGGTATATATTTGTGTGTATGTGTAAGCATGTATGAATGCCTGTGTGGGTCTAGTAGGATACCAAAATGAGTAAATGTATAGTTGAGTATATATACTCCAGGACTTCGTATAGTATATAGTTTATGAGCAGTCTCAAATAATATATATCTAGACATATATATATATACAGTATATACCAGACATTTAACTTATTTATGTGTATTTAAATCATATGGACGCCTTGGTGAAATTAGCGTATTTACAAAATTGATTTTGATCATAGTCAAAAACGCGAAAATTCTTGATTAAGCTCTCAAAAATATGAGCTATAGCTCATTTGATCCCTCGTGGACTTGGAATCACTATGAAATTATGGTGAAATTCCGGTGAGATTATAGAAAAAACATCGTGAGATCATGATGAAACTACGGTGAAATCACCATGATTTTGTGCCATTCGGTCACTGTAGTTATATGGTGATCCCACAGTGGTTCGATAGTGGTTTCACAGCAAATTCACAATGAATTTAGAATGAACTTACAGAAAATTCACAGTGAATTCATAGTGAACTTGCTGTGAATTTACAGTGAATAGACACGGAGAAAAGAATGGAGTAAAATTTGATAAAAAATATGAAACTAATTTTACTATCCCATTTAGTAAATTTTACTATATTAAAATAAAAATAAATTAAATTAAATTTTTAATAACTTTTAACTTTTTATCATTAGTGCTATCATTTTGATTATTATTGTTATTTATGTCACCTGTATTGGTGTTTGTGTCGACTTTTATTTTTAAAAAATCACTCGTTTTAACCGAGATTCGAACCCTGATCTCCCGCGTGCGAGTCCTTTCCTATGTCTAACAGCCTGATGTCTCGTTTGAACAAAAGTTGTTGAACTTGTAATACATAGATGTATCTGCTATCCCTACCAAATTTTAACTTTATCTATACATAGAATTTAATATACAGATAATATAATTATGTTAGCAAAAAATACATTACATAAGATAATTTTTAATATCTTCTATTGTAATAATTGCCGACAAGTTAATTTCACAAAATGTTTTGTAATAAATAAAGTACAGAATGTATTGATTCATATCTGTTAGTAAATTTTACTTCAATATTGTAGTTTTTACAATATTTTTTTCATCGTGTACAGTGAATTGACAGTAAATTTTTGGTAAATTTACAGTCCATATACAGTAAATTAGCAGTGAATATACAGTAGATTTCCTGTGAATTTCTTACTATTTTATTTGTAAACTTTGAAATTGATAATAATAATAATCTTAATAATAATAATAATAACAGTACGAAATCTGAATCAAAATTATTTTGACAACTTATTAAAATTGTTTTTAAAAGGAAAGCTGCATATACACACAGCCATACAGACGTCACACGGGAAATGATATGAACAAATGTTCGGGGCCTCCTAACCTCGCGTTCTAATGAAAACTCGATTTTCGAATATCGAGGTAAATAAAAGAAATTGTCACTATACTACTCTAAACCTGCGATTTGACGACTGTGATGTCAAATCACCATAAAACTAAAGTTAAATCATCCTAAATTTACTGTGGAATCATGGTGAAATTACCATTAATTTACTGTGAAATCATTGCGAAATCACCATTAATTTACTGTAGAATCATGGTGAAATCACTACTAATTCACGGTGAAATCATGGTGAAACCACAATTAATTTACTGTAAACTCGCAGTGAAATCACAGTGAAATCACTACTAAGTCACAATGACAGAATGGCACGAAATCACTGTGAATTCACTATGAAATCACCGTAAACACACCGTGAACTCACGGTGAAAATGAATTCACTGTGATTTCACAGTGATTCTAAGTCCGCGAGGGATTTGGAATGACGTCTAAAAAAAATATTCTCGAGAATGTATTAGCTCATAAAAAATTTCAATTGTAATTAACTAATTAAGAAAAAAAATAATGGCGCCCAGTTTTTCGTTAATAACTCAAAATCTATTAACATTTTTGAAATTTTCAAAAAAGATCCTTAACCGGTAATGTCAACTTATCGTCGATTCAACTTAATACATGGACAAACATTGGAAACCCAAAATAGAGAGTTCTCAGCGTTTTTCTCATGGTATGGTCATGTAAATCATACGACAGTTTGTGACTCAGTGGAATTATATTTGTGCAAGTTTTATTATCAGCTGCTCATAATTTCTAAAAATCATTTCGCGTGAATATATGGAAAAGGAACTCGTTATTATTTCCGTACTCAATATAAATTTCAAAATTTCAAAGACCTGAGCTCACTATGTATTAGTAATTTTTTTTAAAATTAATATTTTCTGAAAGCCTCTTTCGGAGTATAATTCACCCCAAAGAGGAGTGAATAAATAAAAAGTCATTAATTTCACGTTCACTTTGGATTCACTCCACGTTCAGTCTGCAAATTTTTTACAGTGTACTGATACCTTTTCCGTTTTAATAACATTTTAATATACTGTTCAAAACAATAATAATAATATTAATAATAAATATGTTACCTAAAAATTGCTATAAAATTAATTTAAAATAAAACTTTATTATAGTATTTAATAAATATGAGCCGAAGAAGTTTCACTTCTTCCGTGTGTACACACTGATACACGTACTCTTTTTTTTTTGTTTAATTGTCATTACTAAAAAAAAAAAAATAAGACCTGGAAACTGATAATTTATAAAACATTTAGCTGCCTTTTTTGCATAACTATTTTTTTTCCTTAATATTTTATTAATTATTATTTTTTTTTTTATTATTATATACATACAGTCTGTCCTAAACTACCCTAATAACCACTTGAGCTTGACATCGATACTAACTTGACGTTGAAATAACCTGAAATTTGTTGCCGGAATTCGCCAACAATTTGACAACAAAAGTTAAATTTGAGCAAGAGGTAAATTTCTACTAGAAAATAAAACCGGTAATGTTCATTCATACCATTACAGAAGGTAAGCAAGTTTATGCATAAAATTGTCTACAATTTGACGATAAAAAAATACTTAACAATTTTTCGAATCAAATTAACAATAAATTGATATAGAATTTGCCTGAAATGACGACAACTTTTTTCTAGTCAACTTTCAAAGTGAATTTGTATTCTGATCTTAAAGAAATAAGTTCACGGACAATCAAGCCCAGTAGAGTATAATAATCAATAGTTCTCAATTGATGAGTCAAGGCATTTTTTTACCCGTAATGAAAATATTGACGAGGAGCAACTTAACGAGTTACTATCGGTGTCTCCGGTGTACCAAGTAAGATCCGAAAATCAAGAGGTAGATTAGTGATTTCTTCTTGATTCGACGTTATTAATATTTTTTGGAGTTTATTCGCTGCTTCACGTGATATACTAAAATTAATCACCCACTGAGTTAGTTTCGATAATAAACTTGTTTTATTAAGAGCTACCAAAGCATTAGTTTTTAATTGATTACAGATTGATAATATACGTGAGTCAGAATTGCCACTGGTTTCACTGTCAGAACTGTGATTACTTATTTCATTTTCATTAAGATTTTCGCTATCAATATTATTGTTTGTATTAATATTTCTTTCATTATCAACATCATCCGATTCATCACAAGATATATTACTTACTGATGTAATAATAATTGATTGAATAAATGCCAAGACTGGTTGGTGGTTAGGATATTGGAAAAATACGCGAGTTAAAACATAGAACAATCTTTTTATTTGTCACAGCCCATAATATCACTGGGGTACAAAATTAAATCGTTGATTCAATTTATTAATACTGTTAAATTGTCTGAGCTCATGAATGCGTACTCGAATAAATGCAAATTATAAAATTGATCTCGAGTAAATAATTGAAATAATTAATTTGAATGTAAATTGAACACTGTGTTACGTCCTGGTTGATGTTTGGGCGCTGGCGTAGCTGAACGGTCGATTTAAATTGGACGTAATAAGAACTTACATATAATTATAAATAATTATTAAGTATGGGTTGAACAGCCACCATTTGGTGGTTGCAATAAACTGGTTATTTGATAATATATATCATTTTATATATTTAAATCCGATTTATTCAATTATAAGGATATAATTTTGATTGATGTGAAAATATGCAGTTGAATTAATTTATAAATTGTTAATGTACTCTTAATAATAACTTCGAGAGGGTGAGAATGAAGTTGTATTTAATATTGAGCCTAACTGCTCTCGATAATTCTATGTTTCAGACTGACTTCTCTTGATCGAGAAAAACTAGAGTAGCTCTTATCAATACGCTTGGGCATCAGGCCCGCGCATCGATTCATATGGAGGGGTCATTCGAGATAACGCATGTTCTCGAATGATCCATTCTAATATTTATTGAAAATACTTAATTCTCACGATCTCTCCGCTTTTGTTACTAACAAATGAGTCACTTATCTATTAACAAAAGTTATCTTAAACAAAATAGATGCTGGTGCAGCTGCACGTCTCGAGGATTTACTCGAGGCGTCAGCGCTTATTTATATTTGATAAAATATAGAAAAATAACTTTATCAACGATTACTCATATCCTTAACTTTCAAATATCTTAAATAATATGATTACATAATATTATTTTATATAATTAATTAAATACTATAGAAATTACTTGGTTATCGATATTCGATATAATTAGTTAGATTTCAGGTCGGTAATTAGAGAAGTAAATGCCCACGTCATCTGACGTACAGGCTGGGACGTAACACGCCCCCACCCGTTAGACGAGCGCCCTCGCTCATTCGGGCCTTATCCATGAAAGATACTAAGTATTGAAAAAATTTATTTTACCGACGTGAAATCTGTACACGTTTAATTTCTTTAATATGGTATTTTTTTTTGTATTTTTGCTCTTTTTCTATTTTTTTCTTAAATCATTAGAGGATTATGTTTACATATCAATTTATTCATGCAATACTATATAATATAAATTTCTTATTCACTATATTGGTTAGATAGGCAAAAAAAATTGTATTTCTTTTATTTCTTAAGATTATTATAAAAAAAATTGTATTATATATATATATATATATTTTTTTCTTTTTTTTTTTGTTTTTTATTATATTTAACTAAATTATCAAATAACTGTCGTTTTCAGTTATGCGTATGAGTAAGAAAAAAAAATTTATATCATTTTATTTGTCTATTATCAATTTATTATAGTAATTTTTTTTTTATTCATTTATTTATTTATTTTTCTTTAGTATATCTATGTGATATATTCTGTTTAACTATTTTCTCAATTATTTTACTTTTTGCTTCTCTTTTCTATTCTTCTTATATTCTTAATATTTTATCTTCAGAAATCTGGTTATTATTTTTTTTATCTTACAATTGTTTATTGTCTATTTTGCGTTATATTATAAACTATTATTATACTAATTCTAGAATATTCAATTTCTAGCATCATTTAATTCGATTTATTTATTATTTTTTTCTTATCTTCACTAATTATTTATCTTTAATTATGTCTATGTCTCCAATCATTCGAAATTATTTAGGAATAAAATTTAATTTTTCTTAAATATACGTCGTTATTCTTACATTTCTTACATTTAATTAAATCAGATCATGAATTATTTGATAATTATTTTAGTTGAGAGAAAGAAAAATTATGGAAATTATTGACTATTATTTATAGTTTGCTGTGTTTGGTAAATATATAAAAAAAATTCCGAAAATTTATCAATTAAATGTTGTATTGTTTTTATATGCGTTTTTTTTGTTTCGTAGTCTTATGTTTTTGTCATTTTCGTGCATATCTGTATATTCCTTCCTTATTTAACGTTCTTTTACCTACAGTTCGTAGTTGGCTTTCTGTGTTTGGCGGGGGTGCTAAAGTCATTAGTATGGGTTTCTATTGGTTACGTTTTGTCTTTGTCTTCGAGTTGGTTTCTTGCGTAAGTTTTGGAAGGGCACTGTAGCGCAATGCCATGTTTTTACATTGTTGAGGAAAAGAGAGAAAATTTAGTTGTTGATGTCTAGTTAAGTTTGTGCGCCTATGAGTCCTATAGTTTCTAAGGGATTCGTAAGTGGGGTGGTTTGGTCGTCGGGAATGTATAAAAATGCCGCGCGGGTTCCACACTCTATCAGTCTTGTTTTTCCTGTACTATCAGTACGTCGTATAAGTGCCAAAAAAAATTTTACAGCAGTCATGGTTTTAAAAATTAATTACTATTTCGACACTCGTGAGGTAAGTTTTTATTAGTTTTATTTCTTTATTTATTCGTTTATTTTACTTTTATTTATTTATTTATTATTTTTATTATTGTTATTATTATTTCATTATCCATGTATTTTTTTTTGTTGCAGTTGTCGCGTTTAGCATTTTGGCGGTGCATCGTGCATACGATGTTGTGGCTCGCGGCTATTGTCGGGTTGAAGCGCTGGATTTCACCCAACGGGCTGACTATCATGCGCTTCCGCGAGGGCTTTCAAAAGCTCTTTGATTTGTTTAATTACGTAAACTTACGACTAGACGTAAGTATCTTATTATTATTATTATTATTATTATTATTATTATTATTATTATTATTATTATTATTATTATTATTATTATTTTTTTTTTTTTTTTTTTTATCAATCCTCTTACTATTATTAATCAATTGCTACTATAATTATATATATTCTTTTTTTTTATTCCTAATTTTAATAATAATTTGTTTTTATTTGTTTTTTTTCTAGTCGTCATACTACCCGTCGTTAGAGGGGACCATTAGCGTTCGAGAAATGGAGCGCCGTCGTTGGGACAGGCAGGCGGCCCGGAACTCTTGGTTCCATGATCGCCTCCTGGTGCCTGCTGAAGTCACCCAAAGTGATGACTTCGATTTCTTAGGCATCCGCTGGATGCACGAGGGTCGTTGGGGCACCGACAGTCCTGCCGAAGACTGGTGTCATCCGGCGTGGGGTGTGGAAGCCGGACTGATGTCCGTGTATTCCATGGAATATTTTTAAAAAAAAATTTTCTATTTTTTTTTTTTTTTTTGAATTTATTATCTGAGAGTGTGTGTGTGTGTTTTTTCTATTTTATATTATTATTTTTTTTTTTTTTTATTGTGTGGAGGGAGAAGAAGAAAAAAAACTTGTATCATAATTTTTGTATTTGGGTTAAACGGGTTATGGGTTAATAAACGGGTGGGCTGAAGTCCACTCTTAAAATTAGACAAAAAAATGATTTATAATTTTTATGTTTAAGTGTCCTTTACCTTATTCCTCCAACATTCTTTTAATTTTTACTTAAATTTATTTTAATTATATTGTAAGTTAAGAAGAGAAAAAAAATTTTAGTTTAAGTATATTTTAAAAAAAAAATTTCATTACATTTTAAGTATATTTTAAGTTGAAAATAAATTTAGTACGATTTAAGTATTTTTTTTTTTTTTTTTTTTAATTTAAGTTTTTTTTCTTTCTTTTTTTTTTATATAAAAAAAAATTTATTTCGAATTTATTTTTAAGCAGAAAAAAAAATTATTCTAAGTTCGTTTTTAAGCTGCTCTATAGACTTTTTCTTTTCTTTTTTTTTTGTTTAGTTTTAGGCGAAAAAGTTTCGCTTTGGTGGTGTGGGTGTCCTTGTTTTAGTTATGGTTTGGCCGTCTTCCGTATCATCGTCTTTGTTTGTCTCGTTAGCAGGTATGGATGCGTTTGTAATGGTGCTGTTTTTGCCATCTTTCGTTCTATCGCCGTCTTTGTCTGTCTCAGTAACGGGTATGGGTGTCTTGGATGGGGAGGCTAATTGTCTGTCCTTGTCTTTGTTATCGGGTATTATTGTAATGAGTTCGAGAGTCTCTGGTTTATTTCGTTTTCTTTGTGTTTGTCCGTTTTTAATATGAAGTAAATAATTTGTTAATGCGTTCCAGATTGCTCCGAATAATACCGGACTCCAGCCAAATGCTTTATGAAGTGCGAGCGCATGTATAAACGTGTCTGCTGCAAATTTAATTGCTTTTCCTATTATTAATATCCCTAAAAATGATGCACTGTATGTTCCTATACTACTAATTATGCTGTGGAATTTATTCCACCATTTTTCCAGAGTGCGTTTCATTGCCTCTTCATCAATAAGTCTATTTATCGTAATTCCCTGATTTACTATTTCCTGACCTGTCGCGCCTCTAGCTATAGTATTTAAAACTGCGCTTTTCTCTACGGGAAACATCATTGACTCTCGTAACCTTTCTAAATCGCTATTGGAATAAATTCCGCTTGATGCTAAATGAGATGGAGAGGTGTAACTCCAAGACATTTGGGTTTTGGGAGCTATTTCTTGAGGAAAAATGGCTGGTGCTAATTGGGGTAAAATTTGATACCATGCATTATTTATATTATACATTGCAGGTGCGAAGGAGCTGCAATCTAACTGATTTCCGGTTTTGACAAGTAAATGGGTCCGCGGGAGCATAAAGAATTTTTCGTCTCCTCGAGTTACCGGTAGTTCCTGGTAACATTCGTCCATCTTACGTGTTTGTACCTCGACAGGTACACATTTTATTAATCTAATAACTTCACCTGCTATATTTGCCATGTAGCCAGGTTCTTTCATAAAGTGGAATGCAAATTCTGCTGGTGCTAAAGCTGCTAACGCCAAAGAATTATGTAAAATTAATTTTTCTAGTTCGCACTGCTGTCTAATGACGTCATTGTACATAGTTACTATTTCTTTTCTTAAGTGCTTTTCCAGGTATACGGCCTTTGTGTTTACATAGGCGAAAATGTCCATGTCCGTAGGTGTAAGTGTTGTCTTTTCAATGAAGAAATTACTGTCTGGGCTGTCAACGATAAAAAGTTTGGGGTGTTCAGTCTTAATTAATTTATGTCCACACGATGGGATAAAGCCTCTTACTGAGAGTGCAAATGTTATTTGGTTTGTGGTTACCGTATAAATTTCTTCACTGTAATCTTTAATAGAATTATCTTTAATTTTTAAGGCATTGCCTTCATATATAACTCTAAATCGGTCGAGTTCACATGCATCTCTTTTTATTATTTCCCAATATGTATTTCCTCCCTCGATATCCATACAATTTTCTGTACTATACGCGCATCTGATACCTGACCGAAGGGTTATCTCATTTTTCATAAAAGTTACTGGGGCTAAATAATCTTGTACTGTTATAAAAACCTGACCTTGAACCACTACGTCCTCCCATGTTCCGTAGTGATCAGAAAATTGACCTCTTACACAATTTCCCTTGTTATCTGCGCTACCTGTTAGTGTAATTGCTCTAGTAATTGTACTGTTAGCGAGGATATCTGTGATTACTGTGTTGTACATATGATGTGTTCTTGTTTTGTGTATATCCTCGCAAAACGCTCTAGATGTCTCTTCTATATATTGCATGTGGCCATTGCTTACCGTCGAGATATGACTCGAGCGTCCACAGTAATATATAGATCTTTGTATTTCTACTTTACATTGTATGACCCTAATGTGTGAATGTTCTACTGTTTGTATTAGTTGTATTTTTGTTTTTGTCGCTAGTGGTTTGGTGATTGGAATATCACATTTTTGAATGTCTACCAATGAAAGGGTTGTCATATTAGCTGCCGGAGCTCCACAGTCGTACGCGATGAAGCCGTTACTCTGATTGATGATTGAGGTCATTATCACCATGAAGAAAATATATATCGTATTGCTCGACATCTTTACCTGAAAAATTTATTTGGGTAAGACCTTTTTGTCTGTGGTGCGATAAACAGAGAAAGAGAAAGCAAGAGACAGAAGAACTTAAACTACTTACAAGCTATTTTAGCTCTGTCACAATGGATGAGTTTTCTTTTTCCAGGTTTATATTCAATTTCTATATCGTTTTTATCTGGAAAAAATTTCAGTAATTTTATAAGGGCCTAAATAATTGTCATCAAATTTACCATCTCTCTGATTCTTTACTAAAAATATATTTTGACCTATTTTAAACTTTACAGGATTTATTTTTTTTATCGTATCGTACTTTAGATTTTAATTTTGAATTTTCTAAATTTTCTCTTGCTTCTTTTCTTGCTTCTAACAATCGAATTGCGAGTTCTTTAACGTAATCTGCGTATGTAGGGATATCATCTAAGTATGAACATTCTGATGGTAATCGCGCTTCTTTACCAAAAACTAATCTATATCGGGTAAACTTTGTACCTTCGTGTACACTCGTATTATAAGCAAAAGTTGCATGAGGCAACCATTTATCCCAATCATTTTTATTTGTAAAATGTTTGATATAATCTGTTAATACTTGATGACTTCTTTCTAATGAACCGTTAGATTGCGGGTGAAAAGCTGTCGTTTTTATTTGTTTCATTTTGAAAATTTTAGCTACACAACCCATAACTTTACCTATAAATGCTTGACCTTGGTCTGTTAAAATTACTTTTGGGCAACCGTGTTTTAATATGAAATTCTCGACTAGTGCTATCGCAATGTCTTTGGCTGTCATCCCCCATGGAAATAATATATATTGAGAATATAAAAAAAATACATTTTGAAATATAAAAAAAATATATTTTAAATATATGAATAATATAAAAATAATATACAACAATATATTTTATTTATAAAAAAAATATATTTTCGATATACAACTTTTGGCCGTTTGTCGTATATGTTAAATATATTTAGAATATAAAATTAAAATATGTTGTATATATAAGGAAATATACGTAAAATATAAGCAAAATAAATATTTAAAAAATATATTTTAATTATATGAAATAAAATAAAAGAGATCACAATGGTCCCGGGTTGGTCTCCGGGGTACTTGAAATCCGGAACTTGAAGCAGTAAGCAAAACAAGTACTGACATGACCCTGACCCTTGTATAATTTAGACCAGACTAAGACAAAGTGGTTGGACCAAGAAACTTATGACCTGAGTCAGCTAACAGGGCTGGTCCTGACATGACTCCAATGCATGTCCTTGACAATTTACGACTGAAATTAATTAACAGGTGCTTCAGGACATTTCTATGACCTCTTCAGCTATGACAGCACGTACTGACATGACTGTACTGATTACCCTGGACAACTCAGACCAGACAACGATAAAATAGTGGGACATGGAGACGCTTGACCTGATTCAGCTGACAGGGCTGGTACTGACATGACTTCAATGCATGTCCTTGACAATTTACGACTGACATTAATTAACAGGTGCTTCAGGACATTTCTATGACCTCTTCAGCTATGACAGCACGTACTGACATGACTGTACTGATTACCCTGGACAACTCAGACCGGACAAAGATAAAATAGTGGGACATGGAGATGTTTAACCTGATTCAGCTGACAGGGCTGGACCTGAAATGACTCCAATGTATGTCCTTGACAATTTACGACTCAAATGAATAAACAGGTACATCAGGACACTTTGATCACCTGTTTCAGCTGCGATAGCACGTACTGACATGACTGTAATGATTGCCCTGTATACTTCAGACCAGAAAAATATAGAGAAATCGATCCAGGACACATTTGACCTGATCCAAATGATAGGGCTAGTACTGTCATGATTTTGATGCATGTCCTGCTCGACAATTTGAGATTCCTAAACGATTTAACAGCGTTACCAAGATACTCTTCACTTGTATCTATCACCAGGGCTGGCACTTGTTGATATTTCTCGACGTACTTGATAATTTCACAATAGTTTATAAACAAATTGTTACTAGTACACTCTCAACATGTAGTATCAGGGTCATTGAAAAATATAATTGGTGCCTAGCCTTATGAAATCAATTAGAATATGTTTATTTTAAAGTATTATCGATCACTATAAATATAGTAATACATATAACGATGTGAACTTTTCTTTTCACACAAAACACATAAAATAGCATTAGCACGTTTATAATTTATTATTATCTTTTTCAGACGCACTTATTGATCATCTTCACTGTCTATCGAGACGTGATTCGTTCCACTATTTTCATTGTTATTAGCAACTTTTTTTTTGTAATTATTTCTCAAACAACTTAATTTGTTGCTGATCGCTATATTTAATACCGATTCATTGTAGCGAGCTGGATGTGATTCTTGTACAGTATCTGAAAAATTTTACTTCATTATACTATTGCTGTCACAAGATTATTTGTCTATTTACCAATATAACAATCTTGTTTATGGCTTGAGCAAGCCTGATCTCAAGTTCGACAGACGTTAGTGTGTTTTTCTATCTATGTATTTTGCTACAGATGCTTGTGGCTAGAATTTCATAGCGTGTCAAGCTTCACACAAGATATTCATGCTAGATATTAACTGAATTTTCGATGAAGAAAGTAGTTACAAATGGCTTGCTCAAGATCTGCTCAAGGCTCAAAATTGACCTTGAGTTTTGAGCTGATCTTGAGCAAGCCATGCGTAAGTGTTTGCCAGAAAATTTTTAACTATTTCGTATCTAAGATATCTTTAATATTCTTGTGTACAATGCCTTGAGCAAATCATGCACAAGTCTTGATGACGATTACTAGAAGCTTGCTCAACCATGTGTTACTTGGGCTATTTTAATTATTTATCTTTATTAGTCTTACATTTTATCGCTTTTATTAAATCTGGATTCAATGCTTGATGTTTCCCTGATTCCTTATTTATTTTACTTTTTCCACCTTTTAAATTACTGTTCAGTAATGTTGCTGTATCGAACACAGCCATCAGTAGTGAAATTGCCATAGCTGTGTACGTATGTTTCGCTCTAGCCGTGTCCCACTCTTCAGGTGTAATAATCACGTTACATCCCGGTCGCCCAATTTCAATCTAGATTATTCAAAAGTGATTTAAAATTTTTTTTTTGTGTTTATAATTCTCGCATACTTCATTTAATGATACTGATCTTGCACCCGCTGGTTCTGTTGTTGTCCTTGTCCGTACAATGGAAGTATTTGCAAGTGGCTTGGAAGTGATCGTCGGTTTTTGTAAAACTAACCGGTTAGAAGGATCAGATCTGCTCTCTATCTTCTCTATCCGCTTTTCAAGTTGTGCAATAATTTGATTTTTCGCTTCGATCGCTTAAAAAAATATTTTTCACACCAATTAATTTAGTTACAGCTATTGTCTCTGAAGTCTACGCCTCCGAATATATTGCGTTACCTCTCAATATATCTTGCAAAGTAATTTCGGATGGTACATCATTTTGAGATACCGCTGTGGAAGTAATTTTTCTATTCTCAACATCCTTAAGAATTTTAATTTAAAATTATTAATTGTAAATGTAAATATTATTTTGATTGATATTATTATTGTATTAATTATTTTAATTTTAACATTATTTATCACCGTTAATCTGTTACTAGAGACAGTTGAGAGAGCTTGATCTCGCAGGAATCCAATCATAGATCCATCAGTAGATGGCTTAAAACAATTTAAAAAATTAATGAGAACTAAATAATAATCATTATTTTTACATGACATTAATAAATATAAACATAGCAATTACTTAACGGATTGCTCGATCATTTATAATTATATCTAATTTACTATTATACAGTGATACTTACATGTTTATTGCTTAGTGACCGATTAAATCCATCTTGATTTGCAGATGAATTCGCTTTCAAATGCGTTTTTTCCCAATGACTATTTTTTAATCTGTCTTTTGAAAGCTCATAACTCTTTTCCTTACTTCTTTCTCTGGTTTTTCCTCTACTTCCCTCTCTGATTCTTTCTCTACTTCTCTCTCTAGTGGTTTCTCTACTCTCTCGGGCCCTTACTCTTTTCTCTCTACTTCTTTCTCTGGACCTCTCTCTACTTTTCTCTCTAGTCCTTTTATTTTTGCTTCTATGGTCTCGCAGATGGTTTTCTTTGTCTGACCCAGCTTCATGTTGGCGTCTGGAATTTTCTGACTCAACTACTCTATTTGGTGATTTTAGACCAGCTATTCTTTGAAGTTTTTCTTCAAGAGTAGATCGTCGAGCTATAATATATTATTTTCAATTACTAAAATTATTATAAAACAAAATATTTACTAAACTCTAACTTGAAATATCGATGACAACTCCGTCGTAACATTTCCATCCATGTTTTGGTCTATGCTTGGTCTCACGCCATTCGATCACATAAGTCTCATCAAGGTCCACATCATCTGACCTGAATTTCTCAGCATCAAATCCAAGAATCCATTCTATCGGAATGTCTGGTGTATAAGTATTTTTGTCAACCCCATCATTAACCCATTTAATTAGGGCATATTTTTGACGTGGCATTGCAAATTAAAATGATTCTGACAATTTCTCACAATATAATGACAGATTATTTTAAATATTTATATATATATAACAAAAAAAGACATTCGACAAATGAATATCATTAAAAATTCGATATTATTTAAAACAAAAAAAACGTATATGTCTTGATAAAAATAATTAAATATATTTAAAAAAAATACATTGCAAAAATTTGTTTTATTAAATATTAACAGTTGATAAACCAAGAAGAGTATTTTAGTATGCACCACTTATTGCTTAACTGAAGCAATCAAAGTTAATGAGAGGTATATAATAAAACGGCCTTTTAGATCAGCTCTGATATACTGACAAACAATATATTTACAATGTAGAAATAATAATTGTCAGTTGAACTTGTAAAATATTTATTATTTTTTCTAGTTTTAAATATATAATCGTAATCGTTTCCAGAATTTTTATTATTTCACCATAATTTTGACAATTTATTGTGATATGTATTCACCAAATGACGTTGTTAAATATAAGCGTTACAATATGTACAACTACTCAGGTACGATTCCATCAAGGACTAAACGACGTTGGAAAAGGCGCAACAAGATGAGGTGTATATCAATTATTTCTATGTAATACGTAACTATTAATCTTTCTTATCTTATATATAATAAACGTGGAGTAATTTTTAGAGCGTCCATCAGCATAATTTAGTACGACTAATAAAACTTGTGCAATGAAATAAAATGTGTACAATGCAATTTCTGCACTTCAGTACAAATATTAAAATTTGTTCTTAATGAAATACTCTATTGTATATATTTGCTGACTTTTTTGATCGTTATTTTCAGAACTTCAGTTGACTCTCTGTCTAATGCATCGGATTATGCAGTGTGTATTTGTTCAAAATTATTAATACTATATTTTTTTTTAGACAATCGTACAGAACTGTTGTGCTTATTGTTCTTTGTTTTTAGGAAATTAACACACGTGATGACAGTTGTTCTATGACTCACGTAGATCTTAACACGGATATTAATGATGAAAAATTAGAGGACAATCTTGAATCAAGTGATGATGGGCTTGAGTTCATCAGAGACGAACACTATATTAGTAGTGATCAAGAAAGTTATGAATTGCTTGAAGCAATTGAAGACAATGGTGATGCTCTTGAGACTGTTGCTAATAGTGTTACTGACGACGTAGATCATCCTGATGATATAGATCATCCTGATGATGATAATCTATATAGCTTAGAACAAAAAAATAATGAAGACTGGGAACTGTTTTTCTCAACTCAAGAGAATAACAACAATGATAATGATAATGATAGTAATGATAATAATAGTAATAACAATAAAAAAACATTTTCGATCGAAATGCTAACTAGAGCATTGTTAATTATGGCAACCAAATTAAAACGATGTTTAAATTATAAGGATAGTGAGATCATTTCAAAATTATCAGATGCATTAAGTACCTCATCATCGAGCCGTTTATCAAAATATTATTTGAAAAAAATATTGTATCAATACTCCACTAGTATTGCTATTCATCATTTTTGTCCTGAATGTCATCGTCATGTAGGACCACAACCCTCACAGCCAAAAAAAAAGAAAAGTTACATTGTAAATATTGTAACATCGACTTCGATATGAGAAAAAATTTAGAGACGGGAAACGTCTTTATCCATCTTTCTTTAGCTGAACAATTAACCCAGTTGTTTCAAAATCATCAAGATTTAATCATTAATCCAGCAGAACGCTCAAAATCATACGCAATTAAAGATATTTTTGACGGCAAATTATACAAACAAAATTTTAATGACATGGTCAGTATAAATTTCAGTCTTGATGGGGTTCCAATATTTAAAAGTTCAAATTATTCAATTTATCCGCTCCTTTGTACTCTAAACGAGTTAAGTCCCAGTAATCGACGCAAACACATAATGTTGGTCAGCTTGTGGTTTGGCAAAGGTAAACCAGAATTTTTTTCTGAATACCTGAAGCCTTTTGTAAGTGAATGTGCATTGCTTTACGAAAACGGATTCAGCTATACGGTTAAAGGCCATAAATTTACTCAAAAATGTCGGGTGTTGAATTGTGTTTGCGACTCGGTTCAAAGACCGAAAATGCGCGGGTCAACTCAATATAATGGAGCTTTTGGTTGTGGATTGTGCTTACATCCTGGTAAAAGTATTGAAAAAGGTAGAGGTTATGCAAGAGTGTATTCTGTAGGCGAAAACAAAAATTATTACGGAGAAGGCTTACGTAATCACAAGGATACATTAGTGCATGCTGAAACTAGAATAAAGGGTATGAAAGAAAAGTCGATATTATGCGATATTCCTGGTTTCGATATTATTCATAATATTGACGTAGACTGGATGTACTGCATTGGCTTGGGAGTATGCAGACAATTTGGTGATTTATGGTTCAACCCAGTAAATTCCGGAAGAGAATTTTACTATGGAGCACACTTGAAACAACTTGACAAAGTATTAACCTCCTACAAACCTTCGCTGGAAGTTTCTAGAACTCCTAGAAAGTTGTCAGATAGAATTCATTGGAAAGCTCATGAGTGGATAATTTGGTTATTATTTTACAGCTTACCAACATTAAAACCAATATTTTCGAAAGAATTATTAGCACATTGGAGTCTACTTGTTGAAGGTGTTGCAATTTTGTCTAAAAGTTCTTTGATAAAGTCTGAGGTTTATTACGCTGAGCAACTACTGTTAGAGTTTGTGGAAAAAGTTGAAGCCCTATACGGAGAAGAGCTTGTGTCGTTCAATGTTCATCTGACATCTCATTTAGCTCTAAGCGTCTTGAATTGGGGACCAGTATGGACACACAGCGCTTTTATGTATGAGGATTATAACCAGAACCTACAAGATTATGTTCAAAGCTCTAACGGTGTTTCGTTACAAATATGTGATAATTTTAGACTGAAATTAGCAGTTGAGAACCTCGAATATAAGTGTACTGAAAATCTAACAAACCAACAGAAAAAGTACTTAAATAAATTGTTCGGAAGAAATCCTCGATTCGATATCACCTGTACGTTGACAAAAAGCCATAATTTGATAGGAAATTCAGTTGAGGTAGATAAGGTACGATTATACAGACTAATGCTTCACAGAAAGATCGGGATAATTTCAGATAATGCAACGATTACTTACTATACTCGTGCTCGAGTGAACGATGAGATTATTCATAGCACCAGATACTCTGAAAAAAAAGTGAAGAACAGAAACAGTCATATCGTCCTTTTAAACGATCGAGAAGTGTTTGAAATAGAAATTTTTGCTACTGTTACAACAAAACCGGAAGTAACAGATGAATTCGCGATAGGGACATTATTTGAACCATTGAAAAGGCATCACTTGGCAGAAAAAAATATTAATCATTTAATATTATTGAAGAGATTGAAAACTGAAAAAATTGCAATACGTATAGAACAAATACAAGAAAAAGTAACAATTCGAGACAACGACAGACTTGATTACTTGGTTGCCTGTATACATCCAAGTCGTTCTGAACTACTTCTGTAAAACCATAGGTACATTTAGAAAATAAAAACGAATTTAAATTAATATAGTTACGTGAAATAATGATTGTAAAAATAATAATTTAATAAATTATTATTATTCTTTGTTATTTCATTGGCCATATAATAAATGATATTATCTCGTTAAGAACATTCAATAAACGTTACTGTCTAGATGATTTAATTTTTAGTTGATATGATCCTTTAAACGCTAATATTTTTTCCGGTCTTTCCTGCCCTGTAAACAATAATAGAATAATAATGCCCTAGTGCACCTGTCCATTTATTTTCAAGTCTCGAATCGTCGAGGTAATGCGAAAAAGTCATGACAGTATCAACCCTGTTGATAGATAAAAGTCAAAACTGTCCTGAGTAAACATATTTATTATTTTCTCATCTAAGTTGTCCAGGGTGATCAGTAAAGTCATGTCCGCCCGCGTATTCATAGCTGAAACAAATTTTAGAAATATCCTGATGCACCTGTAAATTTGAGTGAGTCTTCAACTGTCAAGGGGATGCATTAGAGTTATGTCAAAACCAGCCCTGATAGCTGCATCAGGTCAAAAGTCTCCTAGTTCGACTATTTTATGTTAGTCTGGTCTGAGTTGTCCAGGGTAATCAGTACAGTCATGTCAGTACGTGCTGTCATAGCTGAAGAGGTCATAGAAATGTCCTGAAGCACCTGTTAATTAATTTCAGTCGTAAATTGTCAAGGACATGCATTGGAGTCATGTCAGGACCAGCCCTGTTAGCTGACTCAGGTCATAAGTTTCTTGGTCCAACCACTTTGTCTTAGTCTGGTCTAAATTATACAAGGGTCAGGGTCATGTCAGTACTTGTTTTGCTTACTGCTTCAAGTTCCGGATTTCAAGTACCCCGGAGACCAACCCGGGACCATTGTGATCTCTTTTATTTTATTTCATATAATTAAAATATATTTTTTAAATATTTATTTTGCTTATATTTTACGTATATTTCCTTATATATACAACATATTTTAATTTTATATTCTAAATATATTTAACATATACGAAAAATGGCCAAAAGTTGTATATTGAAAATATATTTTTTTTATAAATAAAATATATTGTTGTATATTATTTTTATATTTCTTTTATATTATTCATATATTTAAAATATATTTTTTTTATATTTCAGAATGTATTTTTTTTATATTCTAAATATATATTATTTTCATGGGGGATAGATACTAGCGGTATTGCAAAACAATATTTTGAAAGATCGTCTTGCATCGTTGAAATATATGTATAACCGTTTGCTGATGTTTTATTAGGTACTTCTATATCTAATGCTAATTTATCCCAAATTTCTGCGTATGTATCTGTTATTACCATCGGTTGTTTTGTTTTTATCCTTACTAATTTCTTTTTCTGACAACTAATACATTTTCTAACAAAATCTTCGACATGTTTTTTAATATTATCCCAAAAATATCTTTGTCTAATTCTGTTGTAAGTTTTAGTTACACCTTTATGACCTGTCATTGGGGTCTCATGATTTTCAGCTATTATCTTTTGTCTCTCTCCTACTGGAGGTATTACTATCAGATCTCTACAAATAATTATTTTAATATCGGTTCTTTTAAATGTTTTAGCTATAATATTTTTAATTTTTGACCATACAGTTTTGTATAAATCACTTCGACCTTGAGAAATACTAATTGATTCTAATTTTGTTTTTTCCATATATAATTTTAAATTTTTAAAAGCTTTACAATAATCTTTTTCGGTGGGTGCATCTGTACTGGTGTTTTGAGTAACTATCGCAAGTACTTTTCTTTTTGATGTTCCCATTTTAATTATCTGCCCTACTTTATAACTAGCTAGTGGACTCAATTTTAAATATCCTGATTCAAATAATTGTTTTCCTATTTTACTTGGGACAGTACTATCTGCATTAATAAAACATAAATAACTATTTTTTTGCATTTCTAAATTATCTCTTGTCTCTATTATATTATCATTACTAAAATCGTTCGACATTACTGAAACTACGGATGAATCATCGTCAGAATCTATTTGTTCATTATTTAGATTATTATTTTCTACGATAATTACATTTTCTATTTGTTCTTGATTACTATCTGAGTTTAATTCTGTTAAATTTTGTTGAAAATTTGTTATATTGTTGGATGAATTTATTTAATCGATTTGATCAAGGTTATCATCATTAAATGAATGTATTTGTTCGATTTGATCCAATTTTCCGTCATTAAATGAATTTATTTTTTCTCGTTGATCGGAATTTTGGTCATTGAATGAATTTATTCGTTCGACTGATCTCAAATTTTGATCAACGGGTGAATTTATATGCTCAGGGTTTTGTGGTTCTCTATCAGGAAAAGAATTTTGAAAATTGATCGGTTCTACATTTTCATTTATTATACTTAAATTATTGTTTGGAAGTTTATCATTTGCATTTTGTTGGCGATTAATTGCTTCGAGGGTAACCATTATTTTTGGCAATTGAGGTAGAAAATTATTTTTATTATTTTTATTTTGAGGTTTATTTGTTTTTATCTTAAAATTTTCAGAAAGCTTTTGTATTTTGTATGGAATGTGTTTTTGTGTATGTGTATGTTTATCGTTGTCCGTGCAACACGAACACGTTCTGGGCTTACGCTGTCTTTTTGACCTGCGTAGCTGCGGTTCGCTATTAGGGGGATTATTTATCGTTTGACTATTTGTTACTACACGATGTTTTTCCATGGCTTAACTAGGACTTTGTTGTCGTGGTTCGTCATTATTTGTTTTAGGATTATTTTTTATTTTTACATTTTCTACATTAGTTTTATTCCTATCAGTGTTTACAATAGTTGGCGGTATTACGTTATCATCGGATGACGTCTGTATGTCCATCGGTCGTGCGAGTGAGTCATTAAAAGTAGTTTTATCAATTTCCATATTTACATGAATATTAGATTCGTTATAAGGATCGGCATGAGCTAAAGCTTCTACATTTAAAATTTTTGGGTGGTCACCACCTTCTTCTGATGACCATGAAATCGCGCCTCCCATATTTTTAGAAGTATTAATTTTTCTTATAGGACTCCATATGGGAATCGGGCATAATTTAATTGGACTTTTTGTGACATTTCGTGTAGGTGTTCTTGGAGTAATAGGAATAGTTTCTATTGGAGATTCAGTGTCAATGTCGTTTGAATTACTTGAATATATTTTTGATTTTATTATTTCTGTATCGTCTGTATTTGACTCGTCATCTGAGGTGTCTAGAGTAATAATTTTTTTCGTCTTGTAATTAGTTTTATCTATTTTTCTGCGTGTACGAACTGCTGGAGAAGGTGTAAATTCCGCTATTTTATGTGATCTTTTAATTCGAGAAAGTATTGATTTATTTTTATCGATTTCTGTATTTTCAATATTTGTCTTGGGTTTTAAATTTGAGGTTGGAGATATAATTGGCGTCTGTACGTCTGTTAATAATGGTAATGAAGGATCAGTGATTTTAGAACTTTCAGGTATGTATGAATGTGAGGATTGAGATGACGCTGATAAATTATGAGGTTTCTTATGTTTTGGAGAGTTTATAGAATTATTAGATATATAAGACAAACCGAAGTCCGTCATATCAGATTCGTCACTTAAATACGAAGGGTTATTTTAAATGAGCTTTTTCCTTAGAGCTACAGCATCATAAATTTCTCCTGATGACGATGATCCGTCAGAATAATCAGGAAGTACAATAGTCATATTCGATTCAAAATTTTCTAAAGGTTTTCTTTTATAACTTTTTAAATTTTCATTAGTTTTTACTTTATTAGTTTCTTTTTTATTTTGATTTTCACTATCAAGCTCGGAATTTTTATTCGAAGGGTTTCGAGTATTATAATTTTTCAAGTTTTTATTTACTTTATCATTTTTATCTTTTTTATTATTTATTTTTGATTCGGTTTCTGAAATTTTTTTATATGGATTATACCGTCTAACGTTAGATTTTTTATTTTTTAAATTTTTATTTTCACCGATATATCCGTTTTCTTTATTTTTGTCAATTAATCGCCGATCGATAGGGTAGCTAATCCTATTGCCGTCGCTAGTATTTTTGACTGTTGGGTCCGTAGTTAATTTATCGATGGGCCCAACCATTTGAGTTTTTGACTCTTTTACTTTATTTTTTTCGACCGAATTTTCATTATCGACCGCTCGAGTTTTTGGCTCGAGAATTTGAACTACCGAATTTATTTTATTACTTGAAGTAATTTCCTCTGAAGTTGAATTATTATTTTTGTTAAAGTTTGTAGATAATTTATTTCTATCATTGTTCGAGCTAATTGACTCTGAATTAGTTTTGTATTTAGGTTTCTTTTTAAAGACTTTACCATCGTCTGAAGGATCTAAAGTCCTCAACTTAACGATTCCGGGTTTTCCAGGTCGCCATTTAATTTTAATTGGGTAAACTTCGCGGTTTTCAATTATTGGGTTACGCGATAAGGCGTCCGCGTTTGTGTTTATTTTACCCGCCTTATATAACACGGTATATTCGAATTCTTTTAGCCGTTCCCTCCATCTCATTACACGCGATGTTGGGTCATTCATATTATTTACCCACACCAGCGGTCTGTGATCGGTGACACACGAGAAGCTGCTGCAACAATTGTGTCCTCGCCAATTTTGCCTTGTGAGAGAATTGCTCCAACTGCATAGTTAGATGCATCGGTCGTTGAAATAAACGGTTTCGAAAAATCGGGGTATTGCAATATCGGAGCTGTACATAGTTTGTCCCGCAAGGTTTCAAAAGCTACCTGATGTTCAGGCGTCCATGTAAATCTTGCGTTTTTACTTGTAAGGTCAGATAGACATTTAGCGATTTTTACGAAATCCTTAATAAATCGCCGATAATAACCAGCAAGTCCAAGAAATTCTCTCACTTGTGTTGTATTTACGGGTGTTTGGAAACATTTGATCGCTTTGATTTTATCGGGATCAGGCTTGACACCGTCGGCAGATATAAGATGGCCTAAATAAATTACTTTTTTTTTTAGGAATTCACATTTATCGGCTTGTAGAGTTAAATTCGCACTTCGCAAACGTTCAGCTAATTTTTCGAATTTAGTGTTATGTTCTTCTAGAGAACGTGCGTAAATGACTATATCGTCTAAGTAAACAAAGAGATCCGCTCCTTGTAACCCGCGTAACACCAAATCCATTAAACTTTGGAACGTTGCTGGAGCATTTTTAAGTCCAAATGGCATTCTATTAAATTGATAATGACCATGAGGAGTTGTAAATGCTGTTTTGTGCTTATCTTTAGGATCTACTTTTAATTGATGAAAACCCGATTTTAAATCAAATACTGAAAAATAAATCGCACCACCTAATTGATCAAGAATATCATTTATCAACGGTAGTGGATATGCGTCTTTAATAGTTTTTTCATTTAATTTACGATAATCAATAACTAAACGACATCTTTTATTGCCTTTTGAATCAGCCTTTTTGGGTACGATCCATAGGGGGGAATTATAGGGGGAGATCGAAGGTTCTATTATGTCCATCAACATTAATTCTGTAATTTGTTTTTGAATTTCGTCTTTTTGTGCAGGTGGATGTCTGTATTGTCGAGTATTTACCGGTACGTCATCGTTAGTAGGTATATTGTGTGCCACTGTCTCTGTAGCGCGCAATGGTTCTCCCGGAATGTGGAACAGGTCAGCGTATTTTTCTACAAGAGAAACTATCGTTTTACGCTCTTCCTCATTCAAATGTCCTCAACGCAAGAGTTTTAACACTTCTTCAGTACGATTTCCCCGCGTCCGAGTACTATTATCGTATCTATCCGTGTCGTCTTGCGTCAAGCTAGTATCCTCATCTTCACTTGTTCCGAAAGGGTACAAAGGAATTACGGGTACTTTCACTTTAACATCCTTATCAAGAGTATTTATTGCGTACAAATAAGCGATACCATTACTATATCTAACTAAAGCTTCGCCCGCGTAAATACCATTTTCAAATTCGATACGAGGTGTATAACTCTCTTTAAGTTTACTATCGACTCGAACAAACATTGCTGTTTTCGTTCGAGCTTTTAAAACGAAATATTCTCCCTCGGTAAATGATAATTCTAAATTATTTAAATGTTTAAAAATTATAGTTTTTTGTACTAACTTAATTATTCCGCCATGTTCGCGTAAAAATTCCATACCGAGTATTCCACTATAATCTACAGGAAATTCGTCCGGGATGACATGAAAGTATGTAGTTTCATTAAAAATTTGTATTTGAATTCTACCCAAAGTTATAGCTTCAGATACGCCATTTAGTTTATAACAATAAGAATCATCAATTAGATTTTTATATTTTACTTCGCCGTATTTTATTAAATTTAAACTACATCCCGTATCAATTAATATTTTTCCGTAACTCGATATTATATCTTTAGATTTAAGCATGATAGACGTAGGTTTGTAATCTATTGACATAGTACCTACGACATAAGTTCGCGTTGGTATTCTTAATTTTTGTTCGAAATTTGGCGCTGAGTTGCTACGTTTCCCATCGGAGCGCCGTCTCGAGGGAACGCTTGGTCGTTTCCCGTACTTGAACTCGGTTTTGAATTTAATGCATCGCGTTTTCCTTCGTTATAAATTTTTTTCCAACAATTATTCATTAAATGACCATTCATTTTACAGTAATCACATTGAAGAATATTTTTATCTATAACTCGATTAGATTCAGTGCTTTTTCTTTGCATTAAATTTCTACATTCTTCGATACTATGATTATTTCTTTTGCAAAAATCACAAAATTTATTATTTTGATTAAAATTTCTTTGATTTTGATGTCTATTTGGTTCCGATTTTTGTGCGTAGTTTTGATTATTCTTTTGATATTGATTTCGATTTTTATGATTATTATTTGTATTACGAATGTTGTGAGTAAAGTCAGTATCATTTTGAAAATTTTGTTTAGTGTGTGGAGTAAAAACGTGGTGGTAATCTGTACTTTTTGTTCGAGAATCATATACATTGAAAAAGTTATCAACATTTCTCATTTGTTGTAGCTGTTTTTCGACTTTTTCGGCTGATTTTGTCGCGGAGTCAAGGTCCGAATATTTATCTTCTTGTAAAAAAATAGCAAATTTCGGATGTAAACCCGATATAAATGAACGAATAGCAGTTTCTTTAGCTAGCGTAGCTTTTTCTGTCTTATTTTCCCCGTCGGTATATTCAATTTCTGACAATGTATTGCGCAAATGTTGGCTTATTCTATAGTTAAAATCCCTAACGCGTTCGTGCGGGCGTTGTTGAAGGTGATCAAATTCTCTCATCCATAGTGAGATTTCTTTACTTTGTCTAAAGTGTAAATTTAAAAATGAAATAAAGTCGTCAATGCTTGTCGAGTCTACAGTACTAACTCTTTTTAACGGTTCGCCTTTACATTTGGTTTGTAATAATTTTACTAAAAATTCTTCGTCAATATCGTCTTTAAAAATTTTTTTAGCATTTGTACATGCTTTTGTAAATGATTTTATTGGATAACCGTCTTTTGTACCGTCAAAGTCTGGGATGGTTTTTAAAAAGTCTTTATAATCAATTTTATTAATATTACTATTATTTTGAGTTCTGTTAGAATTTGATGTGAATTGTGAATTTAAATTTGTGGTGTTTAATTTACTCATTTCCTCTCTTACGCGTTGCGCTAGTTCGGTTTCAAAATGTTCATTAAAAGTATTTTTTACACGTTCATGATCTGATCTTAATTTTTGAATTTCATTTACTAATGTTCCTATTGCATCTTTTGCTTCAGCGAGAGAAGTTTCCATAAGTTCTAATTGAGGCATTTTTATGAATTTATATTTTTAAATTTATATAACGCAAAAAAAATTACAAAATTGAATAATATCGATAAATCGACTTACTACTTAGAAGATTGTAAAAAAAAATTATGGTCGATGCGAAGATCTACGTTGCCGTCGGAAGGTTGATGGTGAAGGTCAGCAGGTATGCACGATGTAGATATCTCAGCACTTAATGATGTTGAACTGCGTCCGTCGGGCGTCGTAAATGATGTTGGTAGATTTGATTTGTTTAAAAAATTTTTTGATTCTTCATTAACTTCACTCACTTGAATTTTATTATGACTTTTATTTTTTTATTCACAAAATTTTACTTTTTTTTTCTTGATAGGTCTGACTTTTATGAATATATATATTCTTTTTATTTATTTATTATTTTATGAGAGCGAAATAAAATTAAATTTCGATTCTTGGAAAAAAAATTTCCGGATTTTTAATTCAAATGTTCGATGTTATTAGTTTAATTTTTTTGTTTATGATTTTATTTTAATTATTTACGAATTTTTCGTAATTAATTTCGTTTATTCGAATTTTTATTATTATTTATTTTACTCACTTCAATTCTCACTTTAATTTTCACTTTTATTTCACAATTTTACTTTTTTTCTCTTATACGTTGATATAATTCCACTTTGATAACTTGATGTCAATTTTCTTGTAAAAAAAAAAAAATTTCGGATTTTTGCGATTTTGCCAGTCTATTCGGGGGCTGTTCGAATCCGTCGCTGCCACCAATTTTAATTATTTATAAGTTGTTACGTCCTGGTTGATGTTTGGGCGCTGGCGTAGCTGAACGGTCGATTTAAATTGGACGTAATAAGAACTTACATAAAATTATAAATAATTATTAAGTATGGGTTGAACAGCCACCATTTGGTGGTTGCAATAAACTGGTTATTTGATAATATATATCATTTTATATATTTAAATCCGATTTATTCAATTATAAGGATATAATTTTGATTGATGTGAAAATATGCAGTAGAATTAATTTATAAATTGTTAATGTACTCTTAATAATAACTTCGAGAGGGTGAGAATGAAGTTGTATTTAATATTGAGCCTGACTGCTCTCGATAATTCTATGTTTCAGACTGACTTCTCTTGATCGAGAAAAACTAGAGTAGCTCTTATCAATACGCTTGGGCATCAGGCCCGCGCATCGATTCATATGGAGGGGTCATTCGAGATAACGCATGTTCTCGAATGATCCATTCTAATATTTATTGAAAATACTTAATTCTCACGATCTCTCCGCTTTTGTTACTAACAAATGAGTCACTTATCTATTAACAAAAGTTGTCTTAAACAAAATAGATGTTGATGCAGCTGCACGTCTCGAGGATTTACTCGAGGCGTCAGCGCTTATTTATATTTGATAAAATATAGAAAAATAACTTTATCAACGATTACTCATGTCCTTAACTTTAAAATATCTTAAATAATATGATTATATAATATTATTTTATATAATGAATTAAATACTATAGAAATTACTTGGTTATCGATATTCGATATAATTAGTTAGATTTCAGGTCGGTAATTAGAGAAGTAAATGCCCACGTCATCTGACGTACAGGCTGGGACGTAACAACTGAGTAGATCGAAAAATGTCATGAGAATAAGTAACATGAATTCAGAGGTTACCGAGCGAAATTAATTATTGAACACTTGAATTACTATTTTATAAATAGTACAATGCGTAAATATTTGAGTTCATTGATTTATAATTAGTTATGATCACTTAGTTTAATTGATATTAATGAGTTTATAGTAAATTACACTGCATTGAATTTATTTTCTGAACACGTGGTAGCATGATTGCAGAGGCTACCGAACGAGAATTGACCTTTATAGTATTAAAAATATTGAGCATGTTGATAATTAATTTATAATAAATTGAGTCTTTTATATTTATGAACACTTGATATAATTATCTATGAAATAAATAAGAACCTGTAATGTTTTCCTTCGGAAAAACCTCTTGAAAAACGTGGTCGTTGATCACTTGAATTCTTGAGTTTTTTGAATAATTATTTTATGAGCACTGGTGCCCACAATTACAAAAACAATTATATTTTTGATGAGCTTCTTAATTACTTAATTTAATTAAGTGGTTATTTTTAATTAATTACTCGAGATGAGTGCAAAGTGATAGGACTAATTATAACACGTGTTATCTGTAGAATGTACGGATGCGAAAGATAATAGCAGCCGTCTTCTCGACACGAGGCAGGGAAACATAGATGCGCATGCGCCGAGCTGCGCATGATCAAGTTCAAATTGATGGACGAGGCCCCAATAGGTGTTGCCTCTTTCTGCCGAAAGTTAAACTATATTTAAATTTAAATATAGTATAAATTACGCAACACTCACAAAGCAAGAATTATTTTCTACTGTTTCACTTTCATTACTAGATGAATTTTCAAAATTATGTAATTTATTTTAAAAAACAACATATTCGTTCACTTTTTTTGACCTTTACATAAATTTTTTTTTTTCAACATTTTGCATTGTATTTACAATAACTAATTATATGTAATTAATTAAGTGCAGAATCAATGAATAATGTATAAACATGATTATGAAATCATTGGTGCTTATAGGTTACAATGACATTAGCTGACGAAAGTTGAGGTTCTAATAGTCTCATAAGAAAGTTATTTTTTTGATGTTCTAGAGATAACCATAAATAGCTAATATGTTGCTAACTTCCAGATTTTTTTTAAGTGACCTCAACATAAAATTATCAAAACGATAACATTTTTCTAAGCTCTTAAAGGTAACATTTTTCGGATAACATTATGTCGCCTCTTTGACATAGATGCCGTCAAACCCATATTTAGATTATATTTACTTAGTATTACATTTTCAAACTCTTATATAACATTGTTTCATAATAAAAAATCATTTCAAATTCCCAAATTTATTATTTACATGAACATTTGAATAGTTATTTATAAATAATATTTATTTTTATAATTTTAAAATTAATTAGAAAGATTTATATTTGAATTATTATTGAAAATAATACTGTTTCATAATTCTCAAACAGACAATTATAATTGAGGTTCGTAAAATAATACACTTATCCAAAAAATGAAGGGAACCAGAAAGTTTTATTAGATTTTTAGCGATTTTTGGCAGTCTGCATTTTTGTGAAAAATGATCGTATCGAAAAAATAAAAAAAGCAAATTGAACCTTAAAATTTCTAGTTTAAAGATTGTCACGTAGCGATTCAAACGTGAATCGCTGCACGCGCTTTTCCATCTTGCCGTGAATCTAATAACACCTCCTAGCTCAAATTAAGCGCATTTATTTATTATAATTTATTATTACTTAAACATTTCTATTATTTTATTGGATTATTTTATTATGATTTAATTATGTATTTATTGATATTATTGTTTATAATATTTATATTTATGTTTTAATAATTATTTTGAACTTTATGGACTTAATCAATATTTTCATTTCAATCAGTAGCACACGTGTTGTAGAGCATACATGAAAATATCGACCGAAAGGGAGAGTAAGCCGATATAGTGGGGATAAAAATCGATATTTTTCTCCAGTCACGTGGTGCACTGAAATAATTATTATTTTATTGTTTAAATGGTTAATTATTATTATGTTTTTGTTTATAAATAGAAAATATTATTTAATTTATTATTATGGTATAACTCAGGTCGTTTAATGAATTTAAATGTTTTATTTTAATTAATGATTTCGGGTCCGAGGTCATGAGAAGGGATAACGCGTGAGTGATTACCCTCCCTCGGAAAAATGAACGAAAGATATAGTCAGAGAGGACCGGGATTTCGTAAAGATAGAACGTGTTGTTGTCCGTGATTATTTTTGAGTAAATTGTTCTGGCCCAGGTGCCTTAATAAAATAATTACATAGTATTGAAAAACTCAAGAAGTAAATTATTGTCAACGCCGGTAAGTCAATTGTGTCATCATTTCTTGCATCGGCTATCGCTGGTCCTTTAGTAGAGTTGATCGCGATATTTGTTGGATAAATAATTGAACCTGAGTTATATTGTTGTAATAAGTTGACTTTGTTCGGCGTACGTTTCATGTACGTATAGACGCGTCGAGCGAATTCCTTAGAGGATTAGACAAGGATAGCAAGTGTGGCTCCTTGTCTTACACCAGTATTTTACATATTAATTGAAAAGTATATTTGAGTATTTAATATTATTTCTCTGGGTAAAATTTATTTTATAATTTGATGGTATGCAACCCAGTGTTGCCAAATATATAGAGTACCCGCGTCTTTCTCTCCCCAGAGTAAATAATTTAAAGTAAAGATTATTATTAGTTATTAGTTTACAATTTATATGTTATATTGAGTTTGAATATTTGTAAATTTGTATTTGAATTCCCCAGTGGATAATTTAAATGGATTATTATTATTGGTATTTGATTGTAATGAGTATATTTTAATTTGATAAAAATTTATTATAAAGAATTAATTATATTAAACAGTATCTGGATATTATAATCATCTGTTGAGTTTATTTAAATATATTTTGAATTAAATAATTTGGAAAAAGGAATCCAGTGATAGCCAATATTTATTTGTTTATTTCCTGTATATATTCAATAGTAATTATTCCTTATTACTATTTTTATTCATTATATATTTATTTGGTTGTCATTCCGCTTGGTGCATACATTCTTGCTCAAGATTCTGTCCTGTGATCTCTCCCCTGAATAGTGATTATTTTTGTCCGTTTTGTGAAAACGAAATGGTGCCCTCGTGCACTAACCCAGCCTGAGGAGCTGGTCCAGGCACAATTTTATTTTGTTTATAAGTATTTATTATTTTGAGTTATAATTGTAATTTTTATTTATAATTTATAATACACTTGGGTGACCACATACAATTCCGGATTTTTATTCGCGTCTCCGTCGCGGAAAGAAAAACAGTTTACGTTATGAGATCTTTTAGCCAAATAATTTTCTGAGCTACGGTTTTTGCGGAATCATAAGAAATAAGCCGAGACAAAATTTCTCTAAATTTTTTGGTTTAGTTTTTTAGGTCTACGGGGCCGGGAAAATTTTTTTCGAAAAAACCAATCCATGACTCGTTTAGGAAATTTATTCAGCTAGAATTTGCTTTTTTTCGTTTCTCTGTACGTCATTATGCTGCTGAGATATCGGCCTTCAAAGAAAAAGGATCCTTTTGTCTTTGATTATCGATATCTCAGCGACTAATGGTTTCATAGTAATTTAAAGGGTAGTTTGAGAAAGTTAAATAAATGCCCTACAAGCTCTATTTTCGATTGTTTTAAAAAAAAAATTTTTTTCATCCTTAATATCAATTTGAAAAATCCACAAAAAATGGCCATTTTCTGGTTTTTTAGTCAACTCATCGCTACCGTAGATTCACAACACAGAGTAAATAAAAAAAAATCATTGCACCTTTTTTCAGCGTTAACGAAGGAAAAAATAATTTAAAATTTTAATGTTAACAGAACTTATTGGAATTTCTGAGTAAAATTTGATGTACTTTAAATCCGTATTTGAAATCCGTGAATCCGTAAGCAAAAATGGAAATCCTTGGTAAAGGAAAATTAAAATCCTTAAAATAATCCGTAAATGAAATTGGAAAAGCTTCGAAATCCGTAAGTGAAAAGTTGAAATCCTTGAAATAATCCGTAATTCACTGTATACGTGAAATTTTAAATCCTTGAATGAGACTCTGGAAACCCGTAAATATAGAAAATTGAAATCCTCGAATAATCGGTAAATAAAAATTGAAAAGCTTCGAAATCCGTAAGTAAGAAGTTGAAACCTTTGAAATAATAAAAATTTGAAATCCTTGAAATACTCCGTAAATTAAAATGAAATCCTCGAAGAATACTTGAAATCTTTAAATGAGAACGGGATCACACTCGAAACTGTACTTTGTAAGAAAAACTCAAAAATGGAGTCACACCCGGCAGTAACGAAGCGTAAAAACGAACTGATTAATTAGTGGCTGCAGTGACTTTTATTTACTTTGTAATCTTAGATGGACCCCCATGGTAGGGACCATGAGAAAAGACTCAGCAAGACTCTCCCAGAGTTATTGTTTGTTCATCAAAAATTTTATCGATGATCCAGGTTTTCTCCAAATCTTTGTTTATTTAAATAAATATGATATTTCATATCAGCAGTTTATTTATTTAAATAAAATAAAAAGTACTGTCATCGTGGTTTGATTTATTGCATTAATATATAATAAAATTATAGATATTTTTTAAAATGCATAGGTAAAAATTTATAAAAATGAAATTACTATTTAATTTAATGTTTTCAATAAATTTGCTATCAATTTTGGAGGTTTTACAGCTCTCTGAGTAGTCTTTTCTTAATTTTATGTATTAGGATAGCAGCAGGAGTAAGTTGGTCTACTCTTGCTGCAGGCGTTTCTTTATTTTACTCTGGGCTTTACTCTATGGTTTTACTCCACCCGGTACTCAGATTACAGCAGGGTATTCGCGCCCACTTATATGTAATGTTTCGTCTTCTCGTATGTTCTCTTTCTTACAAAATGGTGTGCTTAATTATTTATCATTATTTTAATTATTTTCAAATTTATATATATATATATATATATATATATATATATATATATTAGACTGGGCCAAAAAAATCGATATTTTTTTTTTCTTTTGATACTGTGAAATTATTATTCCTGATGACCAAAAAAAATTACTGTGCAAGTTTATGCCTTTAATATTGATGTTAAGAGGTGTATCGTTACGAATGTTCGCTTTTTGACAGAAATTTTTTTTTTTACCCAAAACTCGTAAATCATCTATCTGAAAAATTTAAGCAATGCACATTTTTTAAAGACATTGAATTCTCTACAAAAAATTACTCCTAATAAATTGACGTAAAACGAGCCGTTTCCTTGTAACCGTGCCTTAAATATTGATTTGGTTTTTAAATTCTTTACTTTTATTTTTGTAACTACTAGAAATATTAAAATTATCTCTAATCAAGATACATATTTTTGGAGGAAATTTTATGTTCTACAAAAAAGGTCTATTAATATTTTTTGCTAAATTCACTTCTTCGAAAGTTATTCAGGTTATTTAAGGTAGTTGGGTCATGCAAGCAAAAATTCAAGAAATCTTCCAAATTTTGAATATAAGTATTTGAATGTATAATACACACGCTGTTAAAATTTAGAGACGATTTACCGTGTCTAAAAAAAGATATTAGCAATTAAGGTAGTTCTATCCCTACAGTCCAGTCAAAAAGTTGTGGATCACCACCGATTGATCGCGTACCTACGGAGCTTACGTTATAGTCCAAATTTTTTAGACTGGACTGTATTCCCAATACTACTGTATTTCCTACACAAACACGCTCACACTATGATAAATTAGTCTGTTTGAAAATCTGGCAACGTCGCCTTCTTTATTCTCTTACTCGCCTTGTACAGCCAAGACTTACTTATAGTTCATACATATGATAAAAGATTGATAAATAAATAATTTATGACATGTGATAAACATTTCTTTTATTATAATTTTTGC
Organism: Microplitis manilae; assembly: GCA_030273425.1. NCBI lineage: Eukaryota > Metazoa > Arthropoda > Insecta > Hymenoptera > Braconidae > Microplitis > Microplitis manilae. The sequence goes on along the minus strand of CP092725.1, from coordinate 21,380,175 downwards.
TTCTGATTTTTATTACGCAGTGAAAAATTTAAATTTATTACACGATCAAAATTTATAATTTTCAATATGATTCAACTAATTCAACTAATTTCAATTAACTATTATCTAATTATTTAATTCATTAAATTTTTTAAATTTAGAAGCTGCAGCTACTTGTAGCGGATTTCAAAATGTACCCTAAATTAATTTATTTACTCATTAATTTATTTATTCATTTTTGTTGTTGTAAATAAATAGCTGCATTTTATTGATAACTATTAATGAAACATATATAATTATTCATCCACTAACATTATTCCCGATATTATTTATTATATGAATTAAGGCGATTTAAATTTTCACGCTCTTTACGCGTTGCAACGTTGCCACTTCATTCACTCGTGACTGTTTCTCCTATCCCCTCCACTAAAACTAATCTTTGAAATGTGTAATTTATTTTAATTTTTTATACAAACTACACGGTAAATAATTCTAATTTTTTTTTCAAATGTTCTAAATATATTTTTCTTCATTATATTAGTTTTTCGTTAAAACGGTCAACCTCCGTCAAGAAAAAATACGCAAAAGTTTGTCATTTTCCCACGCTTCTCCTATGCTACATGTACAAAAAACATAAAGTTTAAGGTAGTTGGGTTATGCAAGCAAAAATTCAAGAAATCTTCCAAATTTTGAATATAAGTATTTGAATGTATAATACACACGCTGTTAAAATTTAGAGACGATTTACCGTGTCTAAAAAAAAAAAATTAGCAATTAAACTTTATGTTTTTCAAATTTTTCAGATAGACGATTTACGAGTTTTGGGTAAAAAATGTAATTTCTGTCAAAAAACGAATAGTCGTAACAATACACCTCTTAATATCAATATTAAGGGCTCAAACTTGCACAATAATTTTTTTTTGATCATCAGGAATAATATTTTCACAGTATCGAAAGAAAAAAAAAATAGTCGATTTTTTTGGCCCAGTCTAATATATATTATTCATGTATTTTAATTTGATTTAAAATATTTGTTTAAGTTATTTCTAAATTATTTAGTTTAAATTTATAGACTTGACATATCTGTTATTTCATTCGTGTACATTTATTTTCATCCATATATATATATATATATGTGTACCCAAATATATATACATGCGTAAGGGATGAAGGATGCCGGGTTCGTAACACAGGCATCATCGTCAAAGCCACCACGCATATCTGGGAAACTAGCGTCATACTTCGCTGCTGTTGTCCCATGCAAAAAAAATATATATCCGGATGTATCCGGGCAAATCTGCATATACGAGACATATATTTATATATATGTTATATATATGCGACATATTCCAGATTTGCCCGGATATATATTTTTTCCGTATGGGGTTTCGGACTCACACTCATCTGGCACTCAACCTCCAGCCAAGCAATCATCTGCTGCACTCGCGAAGCATTCCAAGAAGGTATTCCCTCCTGCACAATATCCGTGTGATTTGTGTAAGGGAGATCACTCTATTGTGCGGTGCACGAAATTCTTGGGACTCGCTAATGCTCAACGCACTCGAGTCACCGTTGAAAAGCGGCTTTGTGAGAATTGTTTTGGGCATCACATGCCTGATGCTTGCAACTCAACATATTTGTGTAAGGTGTTTTAGCAGAAACATCACACTATGATACACCCGGGGCTCAAAAGTACTCAGAAATCATCTAACACAACCGATAAACGGACTCAATACAATCGTCTGCTTTCACATGACGACTCGAGCGACGCTCAACTGAACTCAATTGCACTCAACACATCTGGCACTCATCGCCCAGCAATCTTACTCGTAACTTGCCTAGTGGACTTGATCACCAAGTTAAGTACTCATCCAGTACGTCTTTTGCTGGACCCAGGTTCTGAATTATCGTTTGTTTCAGATTCCCTGGTGAATTCACTTAAACGTAAGCGCACTCATTCATCTATACAGATCATTGGTATTGGTGTAGCTTATGCTGGTAGAACTAGAGGTCAAGTCACACTCAAATTTTCATCTAGGCATTCAAACAAGTCAGTCATCGTCAGTGCTCATATGCTAGGTGGTCTCACTACTCAATTACCATCTGTTGCACTCAATCAACTCAACTGGGACCAATATAAACAACTACAATTGGCAGATCCAGCGTTCATGAGACCAGGACCAATTGATATTATCATTGGTGCCGATCATAATGGTCTTATCATAAAAGATGCATTCATCAAAAGGTCTAAAGGCCTGCCAATAGCTCAAGATACCATCTTCGGGTGGATATTACTTGGTCCAGTCACTCAACACACTCATCGACCATCTATTACTTATCATGCTGCTGTCGAGCAGTCTGCTTAACAACATCAAGACCTGCTATCACGCTTTTGGACTCAAGAAAAAATTACAGTCAGCAAAATCAAGGAACTCAATCCAGATGGAGAGGCGTGTGAAGCGCATTTTCAAGAAACTCATTGACGAGACAGTTCAGAACGGTACATAGCCCGACTGCCAATCAAATCGTCACCTCAAAAACTGGGAAATTCGTACTCAGCAGCATACCGCTGTCTTATTCATCTTAAACGTCATCTAGACCATGACGATCGTTTGAAAGCACTCTATCTTGATATTCTGTAGAACTACAAAGAACTCAATCACATGGTGGAATCAACTCAATCAACATCAGGTGAACCAGCCTACGGCTAGGTAGATACTACTATCTTTCTCATGATGGGGTATTACGAGAGAGCAGCATCACAACTAAGCTGCTAGTAGTCTTCAATGGTTCCAAAACCACCAGCTCAGGTCTTTCACTCAACGATGTGCTTCACACCGGTCCAAAGTTTCAACTAGACATCTTCGACGTACACATAGGAGTTCGCACTCATAAGCTCATCTTCATAACAGATATCACGAAGATGTTTAGACAAATTTTGGTCGGCGAACGTGATCAAAACCTTCAACAAATACTCTGGTTCAATGAACAAGGCCAAATTATTCCATACAAACTCACCACGGTCACCTACGGGATCAGACCAGCTCCATATTTGGCTGTTCGTGCTCTACTTCAACTGGTTGAAGACGGAGGACATCAATTTCCTCTAGCGATCATTGCACTCACCCACGGAAGATATGTTGATGATATCTTTGGTGGAGCTAATGACTTAAACTCATCACAACAAGTTGCTGACCAACTTGAAGTACTCTGCAAGGTGGGCGGGTTCCCTCTTGCTAAATGGGCAAGCAATTATCCAGAATTGAGACAACTCAATCATGTGGAAGCGATCAAGAATCACAAAGTCGGGCATCTAGACTCTAGCACCGAGATTTTGGGCATGTATTGGTCCTCACATTCAGACCAGTTTTACTTGACATACTCATCACCATGCTCTACTCACAAATTCACAAAAAGGATCATCTTGTCAAAGATAGCTCAAATCTTTAATCCTCTTGGATTTCTAGCACCACTCATCACTCGAGCCAAGGTATTCATGCCGGAGCTTTGACTTAAAAAGCTCAGCTGGGACATTCTATTGGCAGCCAATCATCGGCATGAATGGAGAAACTTGAAGAATGAACTCAAACTAATATCGAAAATCAAGATTCCAAGATGGATCCAGTCATCCACGTGCTCAACCACCAAGATTCATGGATTCTCGAATACCTCGGAATCGGCAATGGCAGCTGCCGTGTTCATCAAAGTCAACACACCTGCTCATGGACTTAGAGTTACGCTTCTCTGCTCAAAAACCAAGGTCGCTCCGTTAAAGCAATTAACGATATCATGGTTGGAACTCACTGCAGCTCACATGTTGGCTAAAGTCATAAAACAATGCCAGAATACTCTAAAACTCATTCGATTGCCAACATACCTGTGGGCGGACTCAACAATCACACTCACGTGGATCAAATCTCACCCGTCTCGCAGGAAGGAGTTTGTTCGGAATAGGGTGTCACAAATACAAGATCTAGTTCCAGATGGCCACTGGAATTTTATTCCGGGCACACAAAACCCAACAGACTGCGCAACATGAGGGTTGACGCCTACTCAACTTCATGATCATCAACTGTGGTGGACTGGCCCACCATGGTTGCTCAAGAGTTCGTCATCTTTGCCTAAATGTCCATCAATCGATGATGCAGAAGCTCATGCAGAAGAACGGCCTAGATTGGCCCTATTCTCATCGAATTCATCACTGAAATCAAGGTGGCCTATTATGGAACGGCCAATACCGCTACTCCACATGTTACGAGCTACTGCAATCTGATGTAGACTTTGTGACATGATCAAGAAATGACCGAACTCATCACTTAAGACTACAATTACTTCTGATGAAGTAATTCATGCACTCAGCTTCTGTATCAAAGAAACTCAACGTATTTATTTTGCAAACGAGATCAACATGTACTTCAAACACGCACCATGGCCTAATGGTCATCCATTTGCTCGATTGGTTGCATTCATTGACACCGACGTTATCATTCGAGTAGGTGGCGATTGGAGAATGCTCCAAATCAAAACCAAAGTAAGCATCCTGCTATTCTACCACGGAATGCGGCACTCACCACACTCATAATCTCTGATGCTTATTAGCGTACTATACATGGTGGTACTCAACTTACTCTTGCATTCATCAGACAAAAGCACTGGATCATTGCTGGTAGACAATCAGTACGCTCAGTTATACTTAAATGTATAAAATGCGCATGACATCGTGCTGATAGAGCTCAGCAACTCATGGGTCAGCTAACAGTATCAAGAGTCACTCCATCATCTGCATTCACACACACTGGAGTTGACTATGCTGGTCCAATAACACTCAAAAATTGGGGACGCAGAGGAGCAAAAACATACAAAGGCTGGATTTGTGTTTTTGTCTGTCTTTCCACGTCAGCAGTACATCTAAAGGTAGTCAGCGACTACAGCTCTAGTGGGTTCATAGCAGCACTCCGCAGATTTATCAGCTGACGAGGCACCTGCACAGGATTCTACAGCGATTGCAGAACGACGTTCAAAGGCGCTGAAAATGATCTCAACCGTCTATTTACTCAAGGAACTCAATAATCAAGAGAAATACTGGATCACATCCCTGTGAACAGTATTATTTGGCACTTCAATCCACCAGCAGCTCCACACACGGGTGGAAAGTGGGAAGCTGTTGTCAAGTCACTCAAACACCACCTAACTCGAACAGTGGGAGAATTTTTATTCATGTTTGAAGAATTTACAACCCGTCTTACGCAGATTAAAGTTATCTTGAACTCAAGATCATTGGAGCCTATCACAGAAGATCCAAATGACATTGATGCATTGGTCATTTTATAATTGGACGAGCACTCAACATGATTCCGGAACCGACACTCATCGACACGAACAGTTCTCGATTGTCAAGATGGCAATTTCCTCATCAACGAGTTCGACAGTTTTGGGATCATTGGTCAACGAGTTATCTGCAAAGACAACTGGCAATCACCAAGTGGCAACGTCCAACCCATCAAATGCAAGTTGGGTCACTTGTATTACGCACTGATGATAGGTTTCCACCAACCAGGTGGCCTCTCACTCGTATCATCGCACTCCTTCCTGGCAAAGATGGATTGACCACGATTGCTACACTCAAAACAGTGAACTCTACACTCACTCGTCCAATCACGAAGCTCGCACTCCTACCAGTTGAACCAGAACCTCAAGAAGATGACGACAACTAACTCACCTGGTTCATTGGCATACTCAACGAAAGATCACCTACTCAAGAATTCATCAATCATCAACTCTGTTGCTGATGGCGGGCGGAATGTTGCGTGATTGGAATTATAATTAAATTCAAATATAGTTTCACTTCCCGCAAATATAGGCAGCACCTCCTGGGGCCTAGCTATAATTTTAAACCTGAGTATTGCGCATGCGCAACCACGCCTTCCTGCTTCGTGTCGAGAAGACGGCCGCCATTATCTTTCGCTATATTCATTCAAGTGATAACACGTGTTATAAGAAATCGTATCATTTTGTGCTCATCTCGAGTAATTAATTATATCTAATAATTAAAATCAATTAAGCAATCTATCCGGTCATCAAAAATATAATTATTTTGTAATTGTGGGCACCAGAGCTCATTAAATAATTATACAAAACCCACAAGAATTCAAGTGATCATCGACTACGTTCCTGAAGAGGTTATTCCGACGGAAATCAGTACAGGTGCTTATTTACTAAATAAATAATTATATCAAGTGATCATAAATCTAAAAGACTATATATAATAATTATTTAATTATCAACATGCTCAATATTTTTATAATTCTAAAAGTAAATTCTCGCTTGGTAGCCTCTGCAGTCATGCTACCATGTGTTCATAAAATAAATTCAATACAGTGCAATTTATTATAAACTCATTCCAAATCTATTAATTAAGTGATCATAATTATTATAAACTCAATAACCTAATTTGTACATGCATTGGTGCTATTTAAAATAGTAATTCAAGTGCTCAATAATCAACTTCGCTCAGTAACCTCTGATTTCATGTTACTTTTTATCATGACATTTGATCAATCAAATCAGTGTTCAATTATATTCAAATTAATTATTTCAATTATTCACTCGAGCTCAATTTTACAATTTGCATTCAATTATTCACGTATTCATGAGCTCAGACAATTAAACAGTATTAATAAATTAAATCAACGATTTAATTTTGTAACCCAGTGATTGAATTTGAATTTAAATATAGTTCCAATTAGGCAACAAAAAAAATTTTTATAAAGTAAACTTCGACTACAGCAAACTGTGCTATTAGGGTAGTCATATAGGATTTTCATTGAAGATTATGCTTTAATTTGTTTAATTATCAACGTATTGATTTTCAATGTAAAATTAATAAATTTTTTTAAAATTTCCCGATAAATTTTGGGGCTTGCCTGCAGGATCAAAAGTTTTCCAGATTTTTACTTTTGAATCATTTTTGTTTAGGAAAATGTTTTTTTATTATTGAATGAGCAAATGAGTTGTGCAGGTTTGGATTTTCCAACTTTTTTTCATTTATTAGTCAAATAAGAAAATATTTAATTATTACTGAAAATTAACAAAAATTTTGAATAATATAATTATTCTCTATTGAACTTATTTGAAAAAATTTGTCGAATAAGTTAGGAGAAATAATTCAATTTCTGGTTTTTATGAATTTATCATTTTCTCTACTTGAATTTTTATTTTTCGAATGATTGAGATTATTTAGGGTGAAAGTACATCAGTAATTTTCGAATCTAAATTTTGTATTCTTTAATTATATTCAATCTCAATTAATTTAATAAATTAACGGATGCATTTGGAAAATAAAAACCTTTAATTTTTTTGTTTCACAAAACTTCGTTTTCTCTACTTAAATTATTATTTTTCCAATGATTGAGAGTTTTTAGAGTAAAATTACATCAGTAATATTTAATTCTAAATTTTATATTCATTAATTATATTTAATCTAAATTAATTAAAAAAAGTAACTGACGGATTTGGAAAATAAAAATATTTCCGTTTTTTCATTACCCGAAACTGCATTTACTTCACTTACATTATTTTTTTATAATGATTGAGAGTATCTAAAGTGAAAGTACATCAGTAATTTTTTATTCTAAATTTTACATTCTATAATAAAATTTTATCTAATCTCTACCTATTTTGGAAAAAATTAGTAATTTTTTTCTATTAATTTTTTAATTTAAAAAAAATTAGTAATCATTTCTGGCTAATTACTAATTCTAGGAAGAAATTAGTAATATTTTTTTGTTAATTATTTATTTCCGAAAAAATGAGTAATTTTTTTTTACTAATTTTTTAATTTGATTTTATTATTTATTTAATTTTATGTATATCAGGATACAATCCATTTTACAATAGGCAAGGAGTACGTTATGAGCAAGGGGTATTTACACAATAATTTTAACGTTTAATGTATCCAAATTAATTAGTTCAAACTATGGGATTGTTGCAGTTGGAAGCAATGTTTTAGGTAAGCGAATAGTTTTTTAAGATCCGGAGAGCAGTAGACACCAAGGAACTGGGAGAGACGATAGTGATCCAGAGGAGGATTGGTGTTCCAGAATTTGAGTCTCATATCTGAGTAGAACGGGCAGGCCAGTAATAAATGTTGAATCGAATCTTCAGCTTCTAGGTGACATAGTGAACAATTTCTAAGTGGGTTAAATTTAATGACAGCTCTATCAACTGAAATCTGGCAGGCAAAATTACTAGCTAGACGCATCTGAATTAAGGGCTTCAGTAAGTGATGCAGCGTGGAATCAAAGTTTGTAAGCACTTTGGATAGCGGGATCGGCAGTCTAAACTGGCAGGCACTTGAGCGTTTGTAGCGCTCTAGATCCGAACACTTCAGGTAGTTAGTGTATTTGCAAAGTAAGTCTTCTTTCCGTGATGACAAGTTGAGAATACTCGAGTTTTTTCTTTTTGATGAGTGAGAAATAATCATTCTTCAAGTTGCAATATTCAAACCATAAGTAATCGTTATCCGGACGCGTCTTGGCAAGTTTTAGATGCGATTTCGTGGATTTTTTTAGTTCCAAGCATTGACTGTCAAACCACGGCTTTCAAGATTTACGTATAGAGCCAGGGTGAGAGGTCCTGATCATATTGCTTACGTGTACAGTGTTATATATTGCACAGCTTAGACGAGACGAGAGATCGTCGGAAGAATTGGCTTCAAAATCACCAGCTACTAGAGGCGGTGAAAGTAAGCAGTTTTTATAGCAGTCAGCAAAAATGGGATTCCAGCGTAAAGTTTGCAGGGAAGAGGCTCGGAGATCAGGACATTTGAATTGGTTAGGTGAGCGTAAACTAACCATCACAGGAAAGTGATCGGACTTAGTAACTAAAGGAATTACACGCATGTCAACAAGAAGGTTGACACCCAATAGATTAATTCAAATAAGGCCTGTTGTGCTTTTGCCCAGCCTGCTTAGGAAAGTATAACAACCCCGAGAATCACTGGGAGAACGACCGTTGAGCAGAATAAACCCATTGACGGACATGAATATAACCGGTCTACCTGGCTTGGCTAGCTCGTGTCCAGGCCTCGGTTACTAATAGTTAACTTAATTAATATAATCTTATGAGCTGGGGGGCTCGCCTCGTTCCCTGAATTTTGGACTTATTAATTATTAAAGAAAAGGAATGCCTGGTGGTTTATTTAGTGAAAAGATTTGGTTTTGTATTATCAACGAGAAAATATCAATTTTATTTAACCAAATACCCATTTACAATATTAAAATTTCCCCAATAGAATTTATTAGCATTCAATTCAGTATATAAGTTTTGATATTTTAATTCACGTGGGAGGAGACCAAGTAATAATTTAATTTGGCGAAGACGGAATCCCACTTACGCTGTACCTTACTGCATGATCCATTCCTATAGTTGTAGGTGACCTTCAATAAGCGTAGGCAGCAAACGTGGCAGCAACGTTGTAGGCCCAATCTTCGGTGATGGAAAATGGCAGGAAATGAACAGCAATGGTGCGGTAACACTCACGAATTTTATCGGCACAATTCAAATTTAACATAAACTTTACTGAATAACCGTGTATCGAAAACTTAACTCAAAATGTGGTCAATTAAAACGTTCTTCAAATAAATGATTTATAAATAATTACTGCGGCTATTAATAACGGACAAACAAACTCAAAGGAATAAAATAAATTAAATAAAATGAACACTGGACCCAATGACTAGATGTGACTAGACTTATCGTTAGGCCAGCTCAAGTAAATTATTATGAGCTCTGGTTGTAGAGTAGGGACCTCGCTAGGCGTCCTCAGTCCACTACCCTACTGGTCCACTCTGGGTGGTAGCCAGGGCCTAAGTCCAAGAGCCAAGAGCCTCAGAGAAGAGACTCAGAGAGTAAGCGAGTAAAGCGACTGTTTGCTAGCCCTTTTAAAGGAAAAGTCCTGAGGGTGGGAAACTACCCCACTATTGTCTCAGTAGAATCCGATCCAGGGGGCCCTCTGACGTGGCCCCGAGTGACTGAAGAGTGTTAATTAACGCAAAACTATTCAAATAGATGGCCGTAGGCCAACTAGACTTGGGCGCTCGATTTTCAAGTCGAACGCACTGTTACATGAACTCGAGTAAGGTAGAACCACGCTTGTTACATTTTTGGTCCTGGGATATACGGAATTCGTTCAATACTGAGGTTTCCAGTAATAAGTAGTCTAACGCGCCTGAGTTTCTTACTCTGACATTAAAATCGCCACCGATGATTATAGCATCAAATAAGTAGTCTTGCCAAATAGAGTTTAGAGATTGCTGAAGTTGAGCTAGAAGAGGTGGAATGTCTAAATTCGGTTTGAAGTAAACAGAAATCACAATTAGCTCCAGTTCTTCTATTGAAAGTTTAAAAATAAACCGATGTCTAGATTGGTCTATGAGAATAAATTTTGTGTCCGCACTGATAAGAGCCAAAAGCCCACCACTTACTCTGCCCCGGGATCCTGGTACTTTATCGGCTAAAACATGACTTTTATGCCAGTTAAGAGGGCCTGGGAGTGTAGGGCAGTCCTTGTTTATCCAAGTTTCACAGATGCCGATAAAAGAAGAGTCTAGTAGCTCATTGACATCATGGATGTTAGCGAAGCCGTGAGCATTCCAGAAAGTGAACTTGACATCCGCATAATTAGCCCCTGAACAAATCAGTTTTTTGGATTATTAATGATAGACTCCATGAAAGATATTTCCGGATTATTAGTGGGTTGAGAATTAGGAGATTTCAGTAGCATTTTTGTGGGTTTATTAATAGAGATCAATGATTTTTGCTCAAGACTGTAAGTGTAGGAGTGCCCATCTACAGTGATATATAGTGGTCTGATTTTAACATGTTTACCTTTAGCCTTCAATTTTTTACCCTCGCTTCTCAGCTGATACGAAATTTTTACTTCCAGAGGAGTGAGATTGTTGTCGATGAATACTTTGGATTTTAAATTGTTCTTTCTTTTCATAATGGAGGCTTTGTTTGAATCGTTGTTGATCATAGCTTTTATTCTGTCTCCATTATTACTGATAACTTTAGCCTCAATAATGCAGTTCTTGATAGAGAAATTTTCATCAATAAATTTTTCGACAGTCGTGAGGGCGTCGTTGTTTGAAACAGAAAGGCACCAAATAACAATATTGTTTCGTCTAATATGTCTTTCAAATGAATTAATACTGTTGTTGATTAGTTTAGATTCAAAACTGGTAAGCGCAGAAGAAGCATGTAAATTGTCTTCCGTAGCATTGGGGAGACTAGCTGTGCACTTGAGAACAGTTAGAGAAGACTTGACAAGATCAAGTTCCGAGTGCAATGCTTCATTTTCTTTAGAAAATATCTCCTTAACCTCTTTAATTTTAGCAACTTGACTTGCACACTTCCTCAATTTTAAAAAACAATTCACTCTTCATCTTATCTAAGTAATTTCTATCCTCGCTGCGCCAAGATTCAAGCCTTGAGAAGAGCTGAGATAGTCTATCCGAATTGATCGAAGAAGGCAGTGAAGCAGGTGTGGGTAGGTTACTATGAGACCCTACAGCAGGAGATGACGTAACTGGCATGGCTGGAGGCGATGCAGAAGAACGACTTAACTTAGAAGGTGGCGAGGCTTTAGACGAAGTGACCGATCCAGCTGTCTCAGATCTAGTTCTTTTAACCGACGCTTCCCGAAAAAGCTCTGAAATAGATAGAGAAGAATAGAAAATTGGTTGAGTGATGCGAACAGCGTTGCGGGGACGTCCTCATAACTTAGTTGTGTTATTTTGTGAAGTTGAGAAGTTGATAATTGGAGAAACACACTCGAAGGCATGAGCTTCAGGATTTAAATTGACCGCCAATGAATTGACAGAGTTTATGGTAGTGACATCTTCCGAGGTTTCAGAGCAGGTTGAAGCCGTAGTCTTATCAGCGTTTGACACATACATGGAGAATAGAGTCTCTATTCACCATGAACACATGCTCATAGTAATAATAATAACAATAATAATAATGCCAAAGAGATTTACCTAACCCCACAAATTTATGTCTAACGGAAAAAAATTCGAAGCAAGGCCTTTTAATTGAATTTAAGCGAACCAGACCAATCAAAAAAGACCTTGAAAGATTAGGATTGAAAAAAAGTTACTTCTATAAATCACATGTACTGGGCTAACTCACAACTACAAAAACAATTCACTGCACTCCGAAACAGTGCAAGCACGACCTAATTTTTTAATTTAATAGAAAATAACTAATTTTTTTCTGCTAATTATTTAATTTTTTGAAAAATTAATAATATTTTCTGGCTAATTACTAATTTTAGGAAAAAATTAGTTATATTTTCTGGCCAATTACTAATTTTAGAAAAAAATTAGCAATATTTTCTGGCTAATAACTAATTTTAGGAAAAAATTAGTAATATTTTTTTGCTAATCATTTATTTCTGAAAAAATTAGTAATTTTTTTCTGCCAATTATTTAATTTTATAGAAAATTAGTAATATTTTCTGGCTAGTTACTAATTTTTTAGGAAAATTATTAATATTAACTTCCCGCCAAGAAAATTGCGAATTTTCAAAAATTCGGGAAGTTATTGGTTTCAGTCCGATTGCCGAAAATCGAATTTCTAAGAGATTTAACGTTTTGAGGTGCTAGGAAGCTATCCTGACTAATTTCGAGATGATGTCCGAGTGTATGTATGTATGTAAATATCTGTAACTTTTGAACGGATGAACTGATTTTGAAGGTGTCATTCGACGTGGCTTGTCAGTATCTAAAAGCTGAAGAAAATTTGAGTTTGATTGGCAGGGCTCGTTCAGAGATATTCCAAAAATAAACTTTTATCAAATATGTTTTTTTTGGATAACTTTTTATGTGCTCGATGGATTGATTCCAAAATTAACTGAGCTCTGAAGCTTTATAAGCCGCATCGAATGCCACCTCAAACATCAAAATCGGTCAATTCGTTCAAGAGAAACCGTTGTCGAAATAATTAATAAAAAAATTTTTTTTTAGTATTCTCGAAATTTTTCAAAAACGGTTAAATAAATCAATTTCCAAATTTGATCAGTTGTAGAACACAATAAAACGCGTTGATTACCACGTTAACCGTCTTAATCGGCTTATTAGTTCGGGAGATATCGTTTGAAAAAAAATCGTAAAAAACGTTTTTTTTTTTCGAAAACGAAAAGATACAAAAGTCTTTTTGAGCTCGAACAGCTTGAAAATGTATTTACAACAATTTTTCGAGCTCAAGGAGCTCGAAATATGCGAGAAGTTTTGGGGTCGGCCCGCAGGGTCAACCGACAGACCGATTTTTTTTTGTTAATTCTTAATTTGTTTTAAAATTAGAAAATGGAAATAGGAATTTTTTTTTGCTGATCACTGTGACGTACTCAGCCATGTTTGCCGCGGTTGCTGTTTCAACTCCACTGCACCTAATCAGCCTCCTAGTAGAAGCTCAGTGTATGTGCGATGCACGAATAATAATATTGGTGACGCAACGACGCTGCGATTCCATTGTTTCCTCGACGGGAATCCAAATCGGACAATCTCCAATTTCTTCTCGTATGGCTGCTATAGTTTCATTATGCATGATGGGCACATACGTTTTGCACATTGTTGCAACCAATGCTGTTGTGCATAACATACGGCGTACGCAATTATCTTTGAGGAGTTGCTACTCTCTTTGAATTCGTTGGTTAACAAGACTACGACAGTTATCAGCCACCATATCTAATTTTGTAGAAGGAATTATATATATAAAGTTAAAAATTATATAAAAAAAAATTAATCTTTTATTGACTTACCTTTGGTATTCGACAGAAACTTCGATCAGAACATCTAACAGAAAAAAATTTAGAACTATTAACTCAAAAAAAAAAAAAAAAAATTAAACACTGGATGGGCAAGTAAACACTATAAGGATTCTTTTTAACGCTCAGATATAAAAAAAAAATATAACAAACGAAATTTTAAACGATAACTTATAGGGAAAAATACAAAAAAAAATTGCCAAACAAGCAAATAATAATTTATTAACGGAAATAAGGTTTAATAAAAAAAAAAATCGGTCTGTCGGTTGACCCTGCGGGCCAGCCCCAAACCTTCCCGTTGTTTTCGAGCTCAAGGAAATCGAAAATATTAATGTGACTATATTTTCGAGCTCTTCGAGCTCGAAAATCTTATTGCACGCGATTGTTTTTTTATGAGTTTTTTTCAACTCTAGCAAGTTACGCTTTATGCTAAAGTTTAAAAGTTTAAGAATCGAAAATCATTAATGAACAAGCGGTTTGTAAATTTTAACTCCCGATTATGTTCAATAAACTAAATATATTGATGCAGAAATCAATGTCAGTGATCGAAATCAAGATTTCAATTTTCAAGAGTGTTGGCTTAGGTCAGAGCAATAATATATATAATATCCGAAAAAATGATTAAAAAATGTGTTTTTTCAATTTTTTCGTTGATAATATCGTTCAAACTAAAGAACAAGTTTGATGGCATTATATTATGATCAAAAGAGACCATAAAGAGGAAAAGTTTGTAAGATTTCAGACACATTTTAGTACAGTAAATTTTGATTTATCTGAAAAATAACATTGAATGTTATTTATTTAACTTTTCATCGCTGATATCCTTTGAAGTATTTATTTATTTATTTATTTATTAATCATGGAGCAGTCGCTCCCTGTGATTACATACATTTATAAATTGTATAAAATCTATTAACCTATGTAAAATAAAATTACACAGGCACATATGGACATAAGCATACGAACACTCTCTCATACAGACTCTATTTTAAATTAAAATTTATAATATTATTTATAAATATTAACGAGTATTAATAAGCATAAATAAGTAGCGCAATCTCAAAGCCGTTCACGTTCCTCAATATCTAATAAGTATATATATACTTTGTTTTAAAATTCGTCAAATGTTTCTGAAGATGTAATTTCAAAGGGTAATGAATTCCAAAAGTTGCATCCTGTTACTATAAATATATATATAAATATATAAATAATTTCTGATACGACGTTGTGTACGCAAATGGCACTTGTAGTGTATCACTCCGATCATAATTACGACGCGATACAATGTTATGTCTTAATATAAGCTGTTCACTAAAAAGACCCGGCCTCATTAAACAAAGTGCTTTGTAAAATTCACATGAAATCAGCTGCAGTCTACGGTTTTTAGGCACAAGCCAACCCAGATGACGTCGATGATCAGATATATGTCTGTACCTTCCAACACGCATAACAAATCGCACACAATTATTTAATGATACTAGCAATGATCTTTCATTATCATATGTTAAATTAGTGAGCACGCAATTACAATAATCAAAAGTCGGCAATACAAGTCCAACCACAAGCTTACGTTTAAGTGCTATACTTAAATTGGAATCATTAATACGTAATCTACTCAACGCAAACGCCGCCCGTTTTTTAATATTAGCTATGTGCGAATTCCAGTTTAGTGTACTATCGAGTGTTACACCTAGATATTTATATGTATTAACCAACTCTATTATTGAATTATCTAGATATAAACGCAGCAATGCGCCGTTGTAATTTTCATTAATTATATGTATCCTACATACATTTATTGTGCTATCGAATACCATAGATTTAGTTTTAGACATATTTAATTTAAGTTTGTTCAAATTACACCAATCTGAGATACTTTTAATATCACTCTCTATAAATTCAATCGTTTCATTAATCTCACCGATTTTACAGCGGCGATAGATCACTAAATCATCTGCATATAATAGGTATAAACAATGCCGTAGACAGTTAGGTAGATCATTTATAAATAATGAGAAAAGTAGAGGACCAAGAACGCTGCCCTGAGGAACACCAGAATCTAGATTTATCCATTCTGAATTCATGTTATTGGCTAAGACCGACTGCAATCATCCCTTTAGGTACGAATAATACCACCGAATAGTTTTTAATGAAAACCCTAATTTAAAAAGCTTGCGTAAAAGCAAATAGTGGTTTACTGTGTCAAAAGCTTTAGTGAAATCAAAAAATACCGCGATGGTAACTTCACCTACATCGATCCCCATTCGAATGTCATCCGTGAACCTCATGACAGCAGTCTGAGTCCCCATACCTTCCCTAAATCCAGTTTGCCTATTAATTAACAAGTTGTTATCGATGAGATATTTAGTTGTTTGTTTATGAACGATTCTTTCAAGTGTCTTAGATAGTGCACATAGCAAAGAAATAGGTCTATAATCCGATGGTGATGACGGATGGCGCACCTTTGGTAACGGTTTAACCAACGAAAATTTCCATAATGATGGGAATACACTATCAACTATCGATTTATTGAACAGGATGACTATAAATGGTAATAAGCAATTTAACAAAGCTTTAAACACTTGAATTTGGAAACCATCAAGCCCACACGCCCTGGTTGATACACGTTTAATTGCACTTTCAACATTAATGCTATCAGTCTCAATCAAATCAAACTTTTCTTCAGAATCACTACGGCA
This sequence comes from Microplitis manilae, assembly GCA_030273425.1. Classification (NCBI taxonomy): domain Eukaryota; kingdom Metazoa; phylum Arthropoda; class Insecta; order Hymenoptera; family Braconidae; genus Microplitis; species Microplitis manilae. The sequence goes on along the minus strand of CP092725.1, from coordinate 21,363,672 downwards.
ATCACTAAAATCACATTCATTGAAACTAGGTAACGGATTTCCCGAGGAAACAGAAGCAAAATATTTATTTATATCAGATGATGAAGATATGATCTCTTGCTGGGTCTGCATTCCTTTCCTTGTAATCCCGAAATGATCAATTACCTTCCAGAATGGTTTTGTCATGCCGTGGATATCGAACTTAGAATGAATATAATTATTCTTCGAAGTCGAAAGTTTTCGTTTGAATTCTCGTCTCAATTCAACATATCTATCAAAAAGGTTGTTCGAACCATATTGCTTGCTTGCACGATAACAGGCATCTCGTTCTTTTTTGAGTGCCCGCAGTTCAGCAGTGATCCATGGTGCTGGTGGACGGCTCGCTGTAATCATCTTCACTGGAGCTACTCTGTCAAGCAAGTCATTAACCATTATGTTGAAAGATGTGAGCTTGGCATTAATGTCAGTTTGCATATCAAAAACACTATGATTATAGTTCATAATATATTGATAAGCCTCATCACTGCTAATGTTTTTCAATGGTCTATATTTAATTATATTAGGCTTAGAAGTTAATGAATCATATTTGGCTGAAACGTAAATGAGATCATGACCAGACAGGAAAGGCTGAGCTGATTGTCCCCATGCAGAAAGTAGCGAAAGGTCACTGACAGCACATATATCAAGCCAAGTGTCTGACGATTTGGTGTGATGCGTAGGTTGCAGTGGAACAACATGCAAACCTTCCGAAGTAAATAGAGAAGTAATATCTATAGCATTCTGACAATGTGATAACAGGTTTGCATTAAAGTCACCAAGAACGCAGACAAATTTATATCTTTTAATATGAGTACAAAGCACCCTTTGAAAAGTCTCAAGATAGTCAGTCTTTGGAGGCCTATAGACAACCGCAATTAATATTTTCGGCTGATCATGACTCCATACCTCAGCCATAATAAACTTTGGTGCTCCGGCGTTTGGGAGTGCCGCTGATGAAGCTAGAATATTTGAACGAAGACCCTCTCTAATAAATAATGCAACTCCTCCACCAATACGTCCAAGACGATCAACTCGGAGTAAAGTATATGATTGCAAATTGATTTGTGAATCAACAATAGCTTCATTGAGCCATGTTTCTGTAACTGCAATTATATCATACTTATTAATATAGAAGAAATATCTAAATTCATCAATATGCGTAGTTGATCCAAGCGATTGCGCGTTAAGACAGCAAACATTCAAAGTATTTATTGCAGAGGGTGTAATTGATGTTTTTAAACGACGATACGATGAGTAAGATAGTATGAGATTAGTGTTCGATTCATGTTATAGATTAATTCGAGATAAATCCGCTAAAGAGTGTATTCTAGTTGGTTTTGAAGCAGCATCCTTACGAACTAAAACTGCCCCATTAGATATCCAAATTGACTTTGGGTTTATATGTGGTAATTTTTTACAAACTGTAGAACGCAGTTTATGAAGCTCTGTAGGTATTCTATGATTAACATTCACTTTAGACTTAGGAAGACTTGCAATAAGATGTGTTGAGAGGAGATTAGGCATTTTCTTCTTATTATCTATAATATTATTGCATTTGGATGCCGACATGAGTTCAACCAAAATAGCACGTAATCTAGGCACACTATCTGCAGATAAAGTAGAGTTATTTTGTATTATACTACCTATGCGATGGGCACGAGTAATTTCATATTGAGTTAGAGGAACATCTAAAGCATTCGCTAATGCCGGTACAAGATCACTAGCAATCTTTTTAGCATCAACAGTATCATCAGTCTCAGGGACTCCAGTAATAATCAGTTGATTAGATACACTTAAGCAAGCCATCCGTAGTGACAATGCTTGATCGGTTGATGAAGCCACTAACGAGGATGATTCTGAAATTTTATTTTCATCAGTTTGTAAACGAGAGCCCTGTGCCGTGACTTTTTCAGATATTGTGTCAACATGCTTCTTGACATCTTGAAGATCTTTTGTGATTGATCTGACACTTTTCTGACATGCTGCAATATCTGATCGAAATTGTTTATTATCTTGCTGAAGCGACTTCATGTCAGTTGCAATAGTATTAAGCGTAGTTTTCATGCTATCAAATTCTCCTAATCTTTGTTCAATTTCATCAAGTATATTCATAACACGATTTTCGAAGGAACAAGATGGACATTTACGTTTGACATATGTTGCAGCATCAGTTGCGGAAGTAAGTGTATATTTAGTCATTACACAGTCGTAATGAAATGAATGTTTACACTCCTCCGTTGTTGTCATCCCCTCTGATGAGTTTTTAATCTCGAGATAACAAAGGGCACAATTAGGCTTCGGCATATTTCAACGGTCGGTAAAACACTAGTTGATGTATAATGTTAGTTTAAATGAGCAACGGTAGGTGTACCGAAGACAAATATATTATTAGACGTGTCACTTCTATAAGTCGTATATTACAAGATCAAAATGCCACGCGATTTATTTGACAACAAATTTCCCAAAAGCACGCAAAACAATTAAAATTCACAACGATTCTTATTTCAAAATGTACTGCAAAAATTACACTTGTCGATTAAAGTGTAATCAAAAAACTTATGCAAATATAACACATAATCAAGAATGTATATACGGAGCTAATTTTCACAACCACTTCACTTTACGCCTCCTAGCGGATCAAGTAATCAACCGATTTTGACGTTTGAGGTGGCAATAGGTGCGTTTTATTGAATCCTAGAGCTGACTAGAATTTAAAAGCGATCGATTCAGCGGCCTTGAAGATATTTGGAAAAAAACGGTTTTTACCATTTCTTTCTCCAACGATATCTCTCGAACAAAATAACCGATTGAGATGTTTAAGGCGGCATTCGACGCGTTTTATTAAGTTCCAGAACTGATTGGATTTTGAAGTCAATCGTTCAATTCGTTTCTGAGAAATCAATGAAAAACTAAAAAAAATTTTTATTTTTTTTTCGTAATTCGCCAACATTTTTGAGTCTACTTGATCAAATGATCTGAAATTTTCAGGAAAGTTGACGGCCAACAAGATCTTTCAATCGCCGCCTTAAACACTTAAATCAATTCATTAATTAAAAAGTTATAGGCCATTCACACACACACACACACACACACACACACACACACACACACATACTTACAGACACTCGGACATTATTCTGAAAATAGTCAGAATAGCTTCCTAGGATTTCAAAACGTCGACATCTGATGAAAACTCGATTTTCGAAAATCGGGGTGAAAACAATAACTTCCCGAAATTTTTGAAATTCATCGATTTTCTAAGCGGGAAGTTAAAAATAGTAATACGATTGGAAATATAATATTGAAATTATTATTTTGAATTATTTTATTATTTGAATGACTTCTTCTAGTATTTTTTTCTATCAGCTTAGCACAACTGTCAACTAATGTCAATTAAAGCTTGTGAATCTATTAAGTAAATACGAAAAAACAAAGAAGACGAGACATTCGAAGAAATAACATTTTCAAAATTTTTTAATTTTTGAAGACGATTAATTTTTATAAATAGCTTGAGATCATCAACTGTATCTCAAGAAAGATCACTGGCAAGACCATGAAGAAGATCCCTGATTGAAGAAAACGATTTGTAACGAGTAAAAACGATTGAAAATTTAATCGTCATGAATCGTCTTTAATCGTGAAATAATACATCGTAATTTCTGGTCCTGCATGAAGATCAAAAACGATTTAAAGCGATTAAAAATTTTATTGTTTCAAGTCATCATAGACGATTCATGATAATTTCAAACGACTAAAACAGTTTTAATAGTAATGAATCGTTTTGTTTATTCAGGAATAGTCAGTAATAATTTTTGATGATCTTGGTACTGATCTTGCTGTTTATCTGATTGAAAAAACTGACGAAACTGGATTATAACGGGACATCTATAATTTATGTGGAATGAAAACCATATTTGTTGTTGTTGTTGATGTACTAGATGCAAACCCTTTATGCACAGTCTGAAAATTAGTGATCCTGTGAAATGGTATTGTTGAATGTCCAGTACTGTAGTTATATTGAATTGGATTCGAAACCACCAGTACCGGTTCTCATCATTCATAATGAGATATACTGAAATGTTTCCAATCGTTAAAATTTGTTGATTACATCGTTGTGTTTGGTGAGTATCTTGAAGCATGTTTAAATTTCTTGTGATTGTGGTGACAACATAATCCATGGTGAACACATCGTACCATCTCTTCGGAATGATTGCGTCATAAGTTGTATAGTCTCTTATCAAAATGTTATCATATTCTTCTGGCAGATTAGCAAGAGTATTAAGCGCCAAGGTCTGTAATGGTGGTAGTTCTTCCTCTTGATCTTGCATCCGTTGAATTTTCCGTCTCCATGGAACTTCTAGATCAGGGTAAATTTCAACAAGTAAATTTCCTGTGAAATGGTACCTCCCTGGAGACGGTGAATAATCTGGTACTCCAAACCACCAAATCATATTTTCGTCACTAATTTGAAGCACAGTCGCAGTATTGGCAATTGTGATGATCGCATCATCAAAGTTTTCATTCTCCCATATACGTTTCTAATTGTTGTGCTATTTCTGTGGAAATTGCTTCTATTGTCGAATTGAGTCATTCAATGGGAAATATCACACCGTTCTGCAGCGTATTTTTCATCTAGAAAGAAGTTTGATAATACTCCTTTCGAAGCCATTTGCGAAGCGGCGGAACGCTTTGGGATAGAGAAGTCTATCACAGAATGGGCCCATAATATGCTTCGTTCAAGAATAGTGACAACCGAACTTAGTGACACTAAGGTACGGGCTCGTGTTAGAAGGGGCTGTCCGCAGGGGGGCGTGACCTCTCCTTTCATGTAGCTATAAGTTATTAACGAGCTCCTAGTATGGCTGGAAAAGCTAGGAATACACGTGGTGGGCTACGTGGATGATGTCGCTCTGATGATCAGAAGCAGTAGCCCAATAGAGATAAGATGGAAGGTGCAAAGAGCACTTGATCTTATACAGAGAATGATTATTTTTAGATGATGTCTCATCCAGTTCAATTTTCAACTGCGCAGTAGAATGTTCCAGAGAGTTTATTTTTAGATGATGACTCACTCGATTCTATTTATAGATTATGACTCTGTCACGTAGCGATTCAAACGTGAATCACTGCGCGCGCTTTCCTATCTCGCCGTGAATTTAACAACACCTCCTAGCTCAAATTAAGCGCATTTATTTATTATGATTTGTTATTATTCAAATATTTATAGTATTTTATTGGATTATTTCATCATGATTTAATTATGAATTTATTGATATTATTGTTTATTATGTTTATATTTATGTTTTGATAATTATTTTGATTTTTATGTACTTAATCAGTTTTTTCATTTCAGTCAGTAGCACACGTGTTGTAGAGCGTACATAAAAATATCGACCGAAGGGAGAGTAAGTCGATATAGTGGGGATAAAAATCGATATTTTTCTGCAGTCACGTGGTACACTGAAATAATTATTATTTTATTGTTTAAAGGGTCAAAAATTATTATGTTTTTGTTTATAAATAGAAAATATTATTTAATTTATTATTATGGTATAACTCAGGTCGTTTAATGAATTTAAATGTTTTATTTTAATTAATGATTTCGGGTCCGAGGTCATGAGAGGGGATAACGCGTGAGTGATTACCCTCCCTCGGAAAAATGAACGAAAGATATAGTCAGAGAGGACCGGGTTTTTGTGAAGATAGGACGTGTTGTTGTCCGTAATTATTATTTTTGAGTAAATTGTTCCGGCCCAGTTGCCGTAGTAGAATAATTGCATAAAGTTTATTCAATTTGAATAATTAGTATTTTGTTAAATAAAGTAAAAATACAGTTTATGTAATATTGGTAATTGAAAAACTCCAGAAGTAGATTGTATCAACGCCGGTAAGTCAATTGTGTCATCATTTGTTGCATCGGCTATCGCTGGTCCTTGAGTAGAGTTGATCGCGGTATTTGTTTGATTAATAATTGAACCTGAGTTATATTGTTGTAATAAGTTGAATTTGTCCGGCGTGCGTTTCAAGTACTTAGACGCGTCGAGCAAATTCCTCAGAGGATTAGACAAGGATAGCAAGAGTGGCTCTTCGTCTTACGCTAGTATTTTATATATTACTTGAAAGTATATTTGAGTATTTAATATTATTTCTCTGGGTAAAATTTATTTTATAATTTGATGGTATGCAACCCAGTGTTGCCAAATGTATTGAGTACCCGCGTTTTTCTCTCCCGAGAGTAAATAATTTAACATAAAGGAAAAAGATTATTAGTATTTTATTAGTTTACAATTTATGTGAGTTTGAATAATTGTAACTTGTATTTGAACTCCCCAGTGGATAATTTAAATGGACTATTATTATTGGTATTTGATTGTAATGAGTATATTTTAATTTGATAAAAATTTATTATAAAGAATTAATTATATTAAACAGTATCTGGATATTATAATCATCTGTTGAGTTTAATTAAATTTATTTAAATTATTAAGTTTATTTAAATATATTTTGAATTTAATAATTTAGAAAAAGGAATCCAGTGATAGCCAATATTTATTTGTTTATTTCCTGTATATATTCAATAGTAATTATTCCTTATTACTATTTTTATTCATTATATATTTATTTGGTTGCCATTCCGCTTGGTGCATACATTCTTGCTCAAGATTCTGTCCTGTGATCTCTCCCCTAAATAGTTATTATTTTGGTCCGTTTTGTAAAAACGGGATGGCACCCTCGTGCACTAACCCAGCCTGAGGAGCTGGTCCAGGCACAATTTTATTTTGTTTATAATTATTTATTATTTTGAGTTATCTTTATAATTTTTATTTATAATTTTTAACACACTTGGGTGACCACATACGACTCCGGATTTTTATTCGCATCTCCGTCGTGAAAAGAAAAACGGTTTACGTTATAACTCATCCAGTTAAACTTTTAACTGCGTAATAAATGGCGTCAAATTTTCCGGTACAGTAAAATGTTAAATTAAATATATTAGATTTTGATATTATAACTTTTCAACCTAAATTTCACTTTGCTTTGATCAAAGATCTTTTATGATTAGTTCGATCTCAAATTTCTAAGGCAAACAGAAAATTATTTTTTGGTGATAGATGCTTGAATCATTTTAGATATGATTATTCGTATGAAAACCACAAATCTGATTGTTTTAAAATTAATAAAGTCTATATGACATTTCCAAAGGAAAAAGATTAAATTTAAAAATTAAAAAAACTATCAATGTAAAGACACGGTACCGTTTGTTGTATATGGAGACTTGGAATGTACATTAGAAAAGACTTAAGGAGATGATGAAACTCAAAAGCATATTCCACACAGTGTAGCATTCTATCAATATTGCAATTATAATAATAAATTAATTAAATAAATGAAATTGCTCAAAATTTTGTATTGGGTGGTTTATTTTAAAGTTAGAAAAATCGGCTATCGAGTTTGAAGGATATTCGAAAAATCCTATACCAATGAAGCCTGTTACTAAACACCAGCAAAAGACTCATGATCAGGCAACTGTTTGTCATATTTGTGCAAAAATCTTAACTGCAAATACAGGTAAGTGTTATGATCATTGTCATTTCACTGCTAATTATCGCGACCCCGCACATATATCTTGTAATGGTAATTATCCAAAGACTCATGTAATTCCCATAGTCTTTCACAATTTATTAGGCTATGATTCCCATTTTTTGATTAAAAGTTTAGCTACATTCATTAAAGGTGAAGTAACTTTACTACCAATTGATAAGAAAAAAAATATATATCTTTTACAAAATCAATAGAAAATACTTCAGTGTCATTACGTTTCATTGAATCATTCAGATTTATGGCTTCTAGCCATAAAAAATTAGCTTTTTATCTTGGTCGTGATGAAAAGCTTATAACGAAACTTCACTATCCTGATCCAGATGAATTTCCATAGTCTTACCATGTTTGATAAAGATATGGTAATTATTAAGATGAGAAAAGTTAATGTTTGTTTCAACAAACCTATTTATGTAAGTTTTTCTATTTTAGATTTTCCTAAAACATTTATTTACGATTTTCATCATAATTATGTAAAAAAAAACTTTAAAAGTGATGGGTCCAAATTAATGTGCACAGATTCAGACAGTCTCATTAATCATCTCACTGTACCAGATATCTATATAATAATCAAACGTCATATCTCAAAGTTTGACACCTCTGACTACCCCGTTGATAACATATAATATGCCATTAGCTAATAAGAAAGTCCTGGATCTAATAAAGAATGAAAATAATGGTGAAATCATGACTGAATTCACTGGAATCAGGGCTAAATTATACGCTTTTGAAACATCTAAGAACAAAAAAGCTGGAGAGGGTTCCGGAGGAGCTCGGAGCAGAGGATAGGGATGTAGATGCGCAGAAGCAAGAAAGGAAGGCTAAAATTGAGAAGTCGGAGTTTAACCCAGGGTATAAAGACTTGGTGAAGGAAGAGGTACCGGGTTTTCGGGATAGGGAAAGGGGCTTAAAGATAAAGGAACTGAGGGTAGTAGCAAAGATAAGGTGTGGAGGTGAGTGAAGGGGAAACTGGTATTGGATGAAAGAGGAGGATAGGAGGTGTAGGCTGTGTGGGAGGGAGAGAGAGACGGTGGAGCATATAACGGGGAGATGTCAGGAGATGAGGAGGTGGGAAGGGTCGTGGGAGGAGTTTGTGGAGGGGGGGGGGGGTTGAATGGATGGAGGAATGGATGGGAAGATTAAAGAGAGTGGTAGGGTAGAAGCAGAATGAGAGTGAGGAATGGAGTGAGAGGAACAGCGTATATAACAATGGAGTCCCAGACACCCGAATGATTAATAATAGTGATGGTAATAATAATAATAATGGTAATAATGATGATGGAAATAGAGATGGCAATGTAAGATTTAGGGTTAAGGTTATAAGATTATAATTATTATTGTAAGGAATTAGAGAATAAGGATAGAGTATTGTAAGTGGGGGAGGTTGTAAGGCTAGCACCTGGGCCTGGACAGGTACACATGTAAGCCGTAAGGCAACATTGTAGTCAATAAAATTAATTATTATAATAGCGACAAAAAAGCTGGAGAATGAGCAAAAGAAGTCAAGGGTCCTACTTTGAGAACCATCACGATTGATGATTTCATGCAATAGTTTGAAAATCATGTGAATTTAACAAAAAAGCAATGCTTAATTAAATCAAATTAACATAACGTGAAAACAATTGCGGAAAATAAAATTGCATTGAGCTGGGCTGATAATAAGCGCCAGCTCATTGACCGCACCCACGACACCCTACCATGGGGTTATAAAAATAAGAAAATGATTGTAGATGATGATGTGATAATAGTTAAAAAAATCTGGGCGTCGGTTGGCCCTGCGGGCCAGTCCCAGAACTTTCCGCTGTTTTCGACTTCAAAGAGCTCGAAAACATTAGTGTAGATATATTTTCGAGCTCTTCGAGCTCAAAAATGCTATCATTTGCGATTGTTTTTTTACGATCTTCTCAGGCTCTAATAGTCTAGTCGAGAAGTGAGTTTTCTGCGAAAAATTTTTAAACCACTCTTGAAAATATGGCGATTGGTGCATTGGATTCAGAATTTCATTCTAAGAAATGGGTATTATTTTTTTATCCGCCATTAAAAATTCCATTTGTTATAAACAAAAAACGAAGAGACAAAAAGGAAGTCTCCGTTTTTTAGCTATAACTTCAAAAGTATTGAAGATATCTGAAATTTAAAAAAAGATCCTATAAGAGAAGGAAATTTCAATTAAATAAGTCTCGACTCCCCCAGTTGTAGCTCCATTATTTATAATTTTAATTTAACGTTGAAAGTTGGGCTCCGCGCGGCTGTTTCGGCGCCTGCGCGTCGTCGCCGAACAAAGTATGCAACATAAAATAGTTTTTTTATAACATAAAATATTAATTTAAAAATCTGGATGAATTATAGTATCAACTAGACACCTGAAAGAAAATAGCCCCGCATAAAAAAAAATTTTAGCTCGATTTTTATTTAAGATATTTGATTGTTAATTAACAAATTTTTTGGAGACTTGAGTTTATATAAAATCTCTTAAAAATGTTTAAAAAATGTGTCTATAAATTTTTTTTCTCTTGGGAGCTCTTGTTATATGAATAATGAACAAGATTCCGTTGGAATAGTTTATAAAAGTTTTTTCATTTGTTTATAATAATTTTTCAAAGTTATCAAAAATTGAAATATCCGACTAATGTTATATAAATTTTTTTTCCCGAAATTTGTAATTGTGGTTGTTTTTGTATTCATCTATTGCATCGAGTAGCTTAGCTGAAAAATTTTTAGCATGAATTGTTTAAAAAATTTTTATAAACAAATAGACAAATTGAATATTTTTGAAAAATTATTTTTTGTCATTCTGTTCTCTTAGTGAAATAATGATTTTTGAAAAAAAATTTTTTCTTAAAAAAATTTTTTAATTGTTAATAATAGTTTTTGTCATTTATCCACCATTTAAATTATTTATTGAGAAATCCTATTTTTTTTTAAATCATCATTTACAATTCTCATTACAATCATGAAAAAAAAAATTTCTTTTCCCGTGAAAAATGAATCATACATGGCCATGCATGGCCGTATATGGCTCATACATGGACTATATATAGCCATGCATGAAGCATATATGGCCATACATGAAGCATGTATGGCCATACAAACTTTTTTAATACAGTCATGCATGGCCATATGCAGTCATACAAAACCATGTATGGCCATACATGTAGCGACGACTCTTTAGGTTTAGATTGAAGCAATCCCTGCCTAAATCGCTACATACCAAAGAGTCCAACGTTGTGAGTAAATGATGAATGTGTAAGGAATTTTGTACAGATGAGAATATTTACAATTAAGCGATGTATGTACAAATGAGAGAATGTGAAGAGGAGAGAAGGAAAAATGTATTTGTGGGGGAGAGGCGTTTCGTCTAAGTATACGATAGCTGAGACTCCTCAGTTAGGTGTGTCTATCGTATACCCACCTAAGACGCCGAGTTGGAAGTAACGTGTTGGAAATGTTATATATTGAAATAGGTGTAGGGACGAGGTATTGCGAGAGGCATGTTGTGCAGTGCCATCTCGCAGAGTGAAGCCGAACCACCACATACATGGCCTTGTATGGCTGTAATAAAAAAGCTGGTGGGTCCATGAATGGTCATATATGCTCCATGTATGGCCATGCATGACCATACATGCTCCATGTATGGCCATGTATGATTCATTTTTCACCAGAATGCACGCCATGAACGCCCGTCTTGTAATAAATGAATCAATACTCGACCATGCATAGGTTTATGTGGTTCATATATGGTCATACGTGGGCATACAAACTTTTTCTATACAGTCATGCATGGCCATATGCAGTCACACAAAACCATGTATGGCCATACAAGGCCTTGTATGGTTCATATATGGCCATGTATGACTGTATTAAAAAAGTTGGTAGGTCCATGAATGGTCATATATACTCTATGTATGGCCATGCATGACCATATATGCTCCATGTATGATTTATTTTTCACCGGAATGCACGCTTTGAATGCTCGTCCTGTGATAAATGAATCATACTTGGGCATACACACTTCTTCAATACAGTCATGCATGGTCATATACAGTCATACATGGCCTTGTATGATTCATATATGTCCATGTATGGCTATATATGCTCCATGTATGGTCATGCATGGCCATGTATGATTAATTTTTCGACTATTACAATTACTTATAAACAGGATGTTGCAGTGTTAAAAAAATAAGAAATTTTTTTGATATCACTAACAGCATATTGATGATTATATTGTGCTTTTTAAAAAGTGATAATATTCTTTGAACGTTACGTAGCACAACTAAACTTTGTTGTAACTGTCGGTCGCATAGCCTAGTCGTCAAAGCGTCAGTCTCTCGTACGGAAGGTCCCGGGTTCGAATCCTACTAAGCGGGTGGTGTTATTAATAAGTCTAGCGTTTTTTCTCTGAATTAAAAATTTCCATTTCGATTAGGAATTCAATTAATCACATATCTGATAATCTCTGCGTCGCCAAAATAATTAAAAAAAAAAAAAATTGAATTTTTTTTTTAAATTTAGTTAAAATTTCTGTACATAGTCATGTATGGCCGTATCAAGCTATGTATAGTCATGCATGGCCATGCAAGGTCATACATGGCCATACATGGTCATATATGGCCATACATGGCCATGTCTGGCCAATTTTCATACATGGCCATGCATGGAGCATTCATGCATGGCCATGTATGATTCATTTTCCACGGGATTAGAACAGCTGAAAGCTGCTAATGCAGGAAAAATTGCAGAGTTGAGCGGAAAAGCTAAATAATAGCATTTTAAGAGAAGTAATTTATTAACAGCCTCAGTTCCAGTTTAAAACTGGGTATATATTACCAAAGATTCTTGCGTTACAATATTAATTTTTTGATTGATTTATTTTAATGTAAATGAATTTTGAGAAATCGTTTATAGACCGAAGTTTTTGATTTAAAATAACGTCGTTTAAAAGCTCTGAGTTTAAAGCTTAAACGAAAGCTAAGATAAAATATCTATGTGATAATGAAAATGTTTTGAAAACTGAAAATTTTGTAATATTTATGTTCAGAGCTTATATCAGTACGAAACGAAATTTCCTAGTCAAATTCCTTAGCTTTAAGACTAAAAAAGAAATTATAATAATTTCATTAATATATTTCAAGGACATGTGATAATATTGGGAAACTTAGAATTCTGATACGCCAACTGGTGGCTAAAGCTATAACTACTCAAAGTAGGCTAAATCATGAATGTTTACATGTGTCTATATGTCTATCAGCTAATATAAATAATAAATACTTAATTGTCTTTATAATTATTGTGTTCCTATGAACTAAAAAATTGTTTTCGTTCAATTAAAAAAAAATTTCGAATTTATAAACATGGAATTTCCATCAAAAATAAGTAAATGTAACATATATTTTTTGTATGGTTGTAAAAGTCGTGATTCTAAAAATGACAGTGTACATTTTTCAATGCTCGTCAAAAAATTGCAAACGTGGTTACTTTGAAAAATAAAATGGATCAAGAAGATAAATTCGACCGTTTTTATAATTACTGACATAAATAAAACAGTTTTGCTACCACATGCTTGTATGAACCATCAAACCAACTTAACAAGAAAGACTCATACCCACGAACCTTCCACTGTTGAGAACTAGAACATTTATTTTATCCGGATCATCTCGAATACTTGATCATTGAAGACAAAAAGTAATGAGTGTAAATGCAGTAGACATCAGACAAAGTTAAAATTATTAATAAATAGAATAAATAATTAATAAAATAAAATTTTTTTAAAACACGCATTTAAAACTAAAATTTAAAATTGTGAAATTAATAAGTGCATTTTTATAAATATTAATTTTTAAATTAGTAACTCCATTTATTTATGGTTTTTAATTTGTTTTATGTTTGCTACATTTACACTCGTAAAAAGTAATAATTTTTAAACACTTATTGTCTTCAGTAACTTTACCAAAGTTCAACAAATGTCCTCGATTTATTACATTTCCATCACCGGTAAAATTTTTATTTTGAAGTCTTCCACTAATAAATTGATAAGTGTCTTGAATTAACACCCGCATTATTTATCGTAATAATCTTTAACACTTATAATGATTTAAATAAATTATTAAAACATAAATAAGCCAGTTGATTTTGTATAGTAGACATTCAGAGTAGCCTACTTTGATTAGTTTATTTTTCGGCCACCAGATGACTCATATCTAAGCCACACCCATTCTAAGGTTCCCAATACATTGAAATGCCAAACATTATTAAAGTAATAATTTAAGTAAAAAGTCTGATTGTTTGTGATAATGAATTATATTTTTCTATTGATATATACTATATTAAGAGCTAAAAAATGTTTAACAATGTGATAATGCTACCTTCTTTGTTTACACATTATGCACTTTTAAAAATTTTAGAATATCGAAAATAATTTAAATGTAAGGAAATTTAAAAATAACTGTAAATTGCAATATTTCATAATTTCCAACTGATCCGTAATATGAAATAATAAAAGCATTATTATGAATGTATTGAAATATTTGTTTTCCTATGAAATAAACCTTTTCGCATGACAAAATCTTTTTATCCCCAAAATTATTTTATTTTTTAACTTCCCGCTAAGAAAATTGCATATTTTCAAAAATTCGGGAAGTTATTGGTTTCAGTCCGATTTGTGAAAATCAAAATTCCAATAGATGTCGACGTTTTGAGGTTCTAAGAAGCTATTCTGACTAAATTCAAGATGATGTCCGAGTGTATGTATGTACGTACGTACGTATGTAAATATTCTGTAACTTTTGAACGGATGAACCGATTTTGATCGTCGAAGTCATTCGATGCGACTTGTTATTTACTATAATCACTCAAAAATTGAGCTTAATCGGTATGGCTCGTTCGGAGATATTCAAAAAATAAACTTTTTTCAAAAATGTTTTTTTCAGATAACTTTTTACGGGCTCGATGGATTGATTTCAAAATCAACTGGGCTCTGAAGATTCATAAGCCGTGTCGAATGCCACCTTGACCATCAAAATCGGTTAATTCTTTCAAGAGATACCGTTGTTGAAAGAATTGAAAAAAATTTTTTATTTCAGTACTTTGAAAATTTCTTAAAAACGACTTGATAAATACATTTCAAAGCCTGATCAGTTACAGAACTCAATAAAACGTGTCGATTGCCACCTTAAACGTCTCAATCGATTTATTCGTTCGAGAGATATCGTTGTCGAGAAAATGGTAAAAAACGTTATTTTTTGAAAACAAAGGCATACAAAAGTATTTTCGAGCTCGAAAACGCATCCATAACCATTTTTCGAGCTTAAAGAGCTCGAAATGGGCGGGAAGTTTTGGGGCTGGCCCACAGGGTTAACTGACAGACCGATTTGTTTGTAATGATAACGACATGTCTATTTTTTAATTTGTTTATTCAATTTCTTCATTTCATCGTGAAGCAATGCCTTCTGTGTCCAATCATATAAATAAAATAACAATCTACTTGCATACTTTTTAAGTCATAGGGTAATGACGATTTCATATCGTAATCCAAATTAATTCAACGATATACGAATTAGAAGGAATTTTGTGGTAGTAGTTAAACTTGTTATTTTTTTTATTACCTTGAGAAAAATTGAATTTCAATACTTATTTATTTTCTATAAAATTTAACTAACTTTAGAATAATGAACTTCATTAAAAATATTATTTATTTCCTTAATTTTAATCGAAATAAATTTATATATAATGGTATTTACATTAATTTTTTTTTCTGTAATTAATAAACATACAAAACAAAAAAAATACAATGTGTGTCTTCATTTAACAATTAAAAAAAAATCTACAACTATTTTATTAGTGATAAATTATTATATATTATTTATTTTTTTCGACAGCTATTATTTACTTATAATCATAAAATTTTTAATAAATATTTGAAAATTTTGTTTTCAAAAATTTCCGCTTTTTTACTTAACGAAGCATTCGCGTAAAAAAGTGCGCTGCTATTTTCTCACTGCTGTCTTAGCAACCACGTTAAACATAAAATAACTATAAAAAGTCTAGAAATTGTAAGACAGCGTTTTTAAGTTGGTATGGAGAAACTGAGCCGGCTGACAAAATTATTTCATAGGAAAACAAATATTTCAATACATTCATAATAATGCTTTTATTATTTCATATTACGGATCAGTTGGAAATTATGAAATATTGCAATTTACAGTTATTTTTAAATTTCCTTACATTTAAATTATTTTCGATATTCTAAAATTTTTAAAAGTGCATAATGTGTAAACAAAGAAGGTAGCATTATCACATTGTTAAACATTTTTTAGCTCTTAATATAGTATATATCAATATAAAAGAATAATTCATTATCACAAACAATCAGACTTTTTACTTAAATTATTACTTTAATAATTTTTGGCATTTCAATGTATATTATCACATGTCCTTGAAATATATTAATGTAATTATTATAATTTCTTTTTTAGTCTTAAAGCTAAGGAATTTGACTAGGAAATTTCGTTTCGTACTGATATAAGCTCTGAACATAAATATTACAAAATTTTCAGTTTTCAAAACATTTTCATTATCACATAGATATTTTATTTTAGCTTTCGTTTAAGCTTTAAACTCAGAGCTTTTAAACGACGTTATTTTAAATCAAAAACTACGGTCTATAAACGATATCTCAAAATTCATTTACATTAAAATAAATCAATCAAAAAATTAATATTGTAACGCAAGAATCTTTGGTAATATATACCCAGTTTTAAACTGGAACTGAGGCTGTTAATAAATTACTTCTCTTAAAATGCTATTATTTAGCTTTTCCGCTCAACTCTGCAATTTTTCCTGCATTAGCAGCTCTCAGCTGTTCTAATCCCGTGAAAAATGAATCATACATGGCCATGCATGAATGCTCCATGCATGGCCATGTATGAAAATTGGCCATACATGGCCATATATGACCATGTATGGCCATGTATGACCTTGCATGGCCATGTATGACTAGGTATAGAAATTTTAACTAAATAAAAAATTTTTTTTTTTTTTTTTTTTTTTTTTTTTTTTTTTTTAATTATTTTGGCGACGTAGAGATTATCAGATATGCGAATAATTGAATTCCTAATCGAATTGGAAATTTTTAATTCAGAGAAAAAACGCTAGACTAGTTAATCACACCACCCGCTTTAGTAGGATTCGAACCCGGGACCTTCCGTACGAGAGACCGACGCTTTTTTGACTAAGCTATGCGACCAACAGTTACAACGAAGTTTACTTGTGCTACGTAAGATTGAAAGGATATAATCACTTTCGAAAAAGCAAAATATAATCATCAATATGCTGTTAGTGATATCAAAAAAATTTTCTATTTTTTTTCACTACAACATTCTGTTTATAAGTAATTGTAATAGTCAGCTCAAATTTTTTATATCCGTGAAAAATGAATCATACATCGCCATGCATGGCCAAATATGAATCATACAAGGCCATGTATGGTCATGCATGGTCATGTATAGTTATATATGTCAGTGATTAGTTGGACATATATGGCCATGCATGGCCGTATATGGTTCATACATGGTCATACATGGAGCATATATGGCCATACATCGAGCATATATGGCCATACATGGGCATACGAACTTTTTTAATTTTTTTTCTTTCATTATCTCATAAACAACAAGACCTACAAAAAAAATGTAAACGACAATTTTATAGGAAATTTAATTTCCTACAAAAAAGGACCCTAGCACCGAATCACTCAGATAGATTTTCTGAGATATTAGTCAAATATAAAATCAGTATTTTCTAAGATTTGATTCGACATTTTATGGGAATTCAATGCTACGTAAACTTCAATAATTAATATCTCAGAAAATATCGATCGTAGTGATTTAGTGCTAAGGACCTTTTTTGTAGGAAATTGAATTTTCTATAGAATTGTTACTTATATTTTTCCTGTAGGTCTTGTTGTTTATGAGATAATGAGAGAAAAAACAAGAATTCTATGAAAAAATTTAGTTTAGAGGTCCGTACTACCCCACTCGTATGAGTTACGACTTCGCGAAAATGGGTACTTTCGAAGAGCATTCAATTCTGAGAAAATCCCGACTTTGGGCGAGATGATGTCATAAAATGCCACGGAGTTACAGAAGTTTAAAACATAAAAACCCAAGTTTACGTGTATTTTGAATGGGAAATCTTCGCCTGCTCTGGGAAAGTACTTTATATTAATATCAAGGGCTTCAACTCTCAAGGAATTTTTGGGGGGGTATTTTCAACAAAATTTCGGGATGGGAGCGAAAAAAAAAATAGTCGCTAAAAAAAGCAGTGTAATATGTAGTCATCCATGACTATGTATGACCATGCATGGCCATACATGGCCTTGTATGATTCATATATGGCCATGCATGACTATTCAAAAAGTTCGTATGCCCATGTATGGCCATGTATGAACCATATACGGCCATGCATAGCCATATATGGCCTTGTATGATTCATGTATGGCCATACATGCTCCATGCATGGCCATGTATGCTCCATGCATGAACCATATATGGCCATGCATGGCCATGTATGATTCATTTTTCACGGGATTCCACATTTCTATTCAAAAGATAACACTGTTGTCGGATAAGAAAGTTTAGAATTTTTTCGGAATTTTCGTTGCTCAATGCTTGACCATGCTTAGAACAGTTAAACGAAGATTTAAAAAGCTGACTTGCTATTAATCCTTTAGCAAAAGTACAAAAGTAAATGTTCCTTTCATGTAATCGTGATTTTATATTTTCGTCGAAAAATTTCATGGCCTTTAAAATTTCTTCTTTAAAAGTTGATGAAATTGTAGAAACTTTTAATGTATTTTTCATGACAATGCAAGATTTACACTCCAAACAATTTTTTTTAAGATAATGATTTGAAATTACTGGCTAATAATTTTTCCGGTATAAGCTTCTCATCATGAGCTAAATCATTATCAAGTCCTTCGTTTGCTCCACCAAATATAAGGTTTAGCTGGTCATCACAATTATCATCGGTATCATCAAGCTGTAATCTTGGAACGTCGTCAGCTTCAGTAATTTCGTGTTTGATGTCTTCAACACTTTTATCGTGCGATGAACTGCGTTTATTAGATTTTATAGTAAGATGATCCTGAAGCTAAATTATCCTTGGGGAAGGTTCAATTTCACTATTAGCCCCACGAACATTGCAATTAGAAAAAATTGTCAATATGGAGGTTTCAAATGCACTTATGAAATGAGTAGTCGTTAACTTATGGTTACAGGCTTGCAAGTTTTTAATTAATCCAAAAAAATTCTCCAATCCATCTTGGGTTAAATGCCGCATATTAATGGGTTTAAATCCAGCTTTGAATAAAAATTGGCATAAATCTGGGATTGCTGATAAGCTATTAAGTAATGCTGCGAGAGTCAAGGTGGATATTAATTTTCCATCTGGTCGAAAAAATTTTAATGTCGAAATTGCTTTTTTAGCTTTTGGCCAGAATTCCCAATGTTGAGATGTAGTAGTCACGTTTGCTCTCGAAGACGATTCTTTTTTATCTCCACCACTTAATTTCGAGCCATTTAAAGAATCAATAACCATGTCTAAAAACTTTATTATGATGCTTGTAGCCTTTGCAGCTACATTTTCAATAGGATCCGCTACTGCCTGTTGCATTAATCTTTCAGCTGTCGTTTGACTTAGAACTTGGGATGCGAAGCGAACACCCATTTTAACTTTATTAGTCGGGAAAACGTATTCTTCTTTTAAATGACATTTTTCATCTTGAAAAAAAAAATTTACTATTTCTCTCCAATAGCCGCGGATACCATTAATCTCAATGATGTTGCCAAGATATTCTTGCTTACTCTTCTTTGAATTCTTTGCAAACCAGTTCTCAAAAGCACCGGCGAAATTATTTTTTAAGGTTTTAATTAAATGGGTGATGTCATATAATATATAAATCTTGTTAGCGTTATTATTAATTTTAAAGTGATTCCTTTCATAATTATTTGGAGTTTTATACCTAAGCAAATTAAATGCTCCTCTGATTATTGACCCTTGATCGGATACTGCGGCCACTGGTATCATTCCGGTGGCAACGATAAGAGAAAGAATTTGCGTAAGCAAAGCTTTAAGCACAGAAGTGTTCATCGGTTTATGAGTGAAATGGAATGAAAGTGGTTGTTTTCCCGGCTTGTTGATTTGTTGAAGCATAAAAACAGTTGAATTATCAGCAAGCTCTGCTTTCTGAACGCCGTTACCATCATCATGGAACCCACTGACTGAATCACTGCCCACAGTATATGATAGTCGTGGTTTAATATTTGATTCATCCATAACTACTGTGCAATATCGATCCAGAGGGTCTGTCATACGCTCAACAGCTTTTTTAAGTACTTTAATTATTGAATTATTGACCCCGGTTTTAAATCAAGAGTAATGAAAGCACGTCTCAAAGTAATTTCATTTGGAAGCAAAATATAAATCATAAGGAAACGGTGACACTTAGGCGAACATTTCTAAATACCAATGGCAAATAAAATTTCTTCATTAGTGTACCGCTCTCCACCACTCTTTCTATTTATATTGCGTTGCTCTAAACCAGCAAGTAAACAGTGTCCTGGACGTTTCGTAGCATCTTCATCACACCGGCAGTCCTTTAATTTTATTTCTTGGAGATCGTATTCTTTACCTATTTTTGAAATAGCAGCCTCTAGGTTTTTGGTCTTTGCACGTTCTTGAGTCAGAAGCTTTAGTACAGCAGAAACTTCATTTGTAACTTCTGCGCCAAGTATTCCAGCATCTTCAATGAGTTTTTTCTTGGTCATATACTTAACAGCCACTACAAAATATTAAGAACTGAAATTAGTTCAAGGATGTATTGTTAAAAAAATAAAAATTATATGTACCAATCAAATTGAAAATTCACAATAATAATTTAATTTATATCCTTAAAAATGGTACAATTTTCGTAACAAACTTGTATTTTACTTATAATCTTTAATATTGATATATTCATTATTTACTGAAGTCAACTAAGACGATTACTTGGAATAAAAAAAATTCCAATGTACAAAATTGTTTGAAAAAATTTATGTACTATACAACAACTTAGAAGTGTTGAATTCATTATACTAAGAAAATCAGTTACATAACTTCTCAAAACTTCTGCGAATAGTATAAGTGTTCAATATTTCGTAGTTAAGAAAACACAAATAATAATCAAATATTAATATCTTATAACTGGTTATAACCAACCACTTGTGGTAACAATGGTAACCATATAGTTTTTCAAATGAAATCCCTATTTTTTACCTGTCAAATACTACATGTAAATTATTTCGTGCTTTAATTGATAAATACAAATGTATATTCGATGGTCCTAGAAATCACGATATCATTTGATTCCTTTCATAATAAAAAATAAAAATATTTCTGTCGCTTATCCCTGGTTAAAAAAAAGAATTGGAGAGGATTACAAAAGCTTACATATTTAATACTACTTAATACTCTCCAACACTCTTAATTCTCTGGAGAATTCAGATCTGAACTAGAATAAATCCTTTTTAATTCTCCTCCAAATTTTTATCATTTTTGGATTAAAAAGAATAAAAAAGGATTAAATATTTTTTATTCTAACTAATTCTCTTTAATTCTAAAATAATATTGCAATTTCTCTTCTCGCGAAGGATTCGAGAGAATAGAGAAGGATTGGAAAAAATTGAATTCTAACTAATTCTTTTTAATTCTAGAATGATATTTCAATTTATGTTTTCGCGGAGGATTCGAGAGAATAAAAGAGGATTGGAAAAAGTATAATTCTAACTAATTCTCTTCCATTCTAAAATAATATTCGATTTCCGATCTCGCGAAGGATTCGAGAGAATAGAGGAGGATTGGAAAAAGGTTAATTCTAACTAATTCTTTTTAATTCTAAAATAATATTTTAATGTATGGTCTAACGGAGGATTCGAGAGAATAAAAGAGGATTGCAAAAAGTATAATTCTCACTAATTCTCTTCAATTCTAAAATAATATTCAATTTCCGATCTCGCGAAGGATTCGAGAGAATTTCCTTGTAGGAAAAAAATTTTTTACGACGGGGCCTGTCTTGGCACAACATTGGGTTACCGAGCCTCGGTTTGCTTGTCTTGGCCCAAGAGTTTGCCAAGCTTTGACTCCAGAGCTTCGGTTTGTTAATCTCGGCCCAAGAGTTTGCCAATCCTCGACTACCGAGCCTCAGTTTGTTAATCTTGGCCCAAGAGTTTGCCAATGTTCGACTACCAAGTCTTGGTTTGATAGTTGCACCTTACGAGTCAATTTTCTATCAAATTTATTCGAGTTCGCTAATAATTATAGTTTTATTTGAATTCGAATAACTTTAAGCAGTAAATATGATAATTTTAAATTATTTAAAAATTTCACATATTATACATTAACACAAAAAATTAAAGGAACAGAAAAATTTTATAAATTTTTTAGTAATTTTTGGAAGGCTGTCACTTTGTGAAAAATAATTGTATCGAGATATTAAAAAAAGCATTTTATAGCTTAAAATCTCTAGTTTTGGTGCATTTCTATCAAAATTTTTTAAAAGGTCTGGTTATTACGCTAACATGAGAAATACCGTGAGACAAGAAATTCCTAAATTTTATTTTCTTCTCCAAAGAGCCCACGGACCGTGGAAAAATTTTGTCGACTAAACCAATGCATAGGCCATTTGGCAAATTTATTCAGCTTCAATTTGGCTTTTTTTTTAACCTCGTAGGACAATTTGTCGCAGAGGTATCAGCCTTCAAACAAATAATGATTCTTTTGGCTTTGATCATCGATATTTCAGGTACCAATGATCGCACAGTAAATTTTAGGGTGGCGTTCAAAACTTGAATAAATTCTCTACAAGACCTATTCATAATTTTTTGGAAAAAACAATTTTTTTTATTTTTAACATCCTTTAGAAGTAAGTACAAAAAAATGACTTTTTATGGTTTATTAGTAAATCAACCGCTATTCTGCAAATATTGATAAAAAAATATTGTTGCCAGGGACTTTTTTAGCTTAATGTACTCCCAATAACCCTATAAATTTTTAAATTGATCTATCGAGCCGTTTCTTGGGGGTGATCGATCAAAGTTTTGCTAAACAATTAAAGGAACAAGTTTTGTTCCTTTAATTGTGTAATCATAATCCAAATGAAAAAATAATTTTTTTTTTACTTTTCTTTCATTTTTGCATTGTTAACTCAGTAAATGCGAGGGATAGAGAAAAAAACAAAAAATTTCCAAAAAATGTCAAAAAAAAATCAAAGAAATCAAAAAAATTGAAACTTGTTTTTTGGGGTCGATAATTTTTTTTTTGACATTGTTTTGACATTTTTTGTCTCGCGGTATTTCTCATGTTAGCGTAATAACCAGACCTTTAAAAAAATTTTGATGAAAATGCACTGAAACTAGAAATTTCAAGCTATAAAATGCTTCTTTTGAAATCTCGATACGATTATTTTTCACAAAGTTACAGCCTTCCAAAAATTACTAAAAAATTTATAAAATTTTTCTGTTCCTTTAATTTTTTGCGTTAGTGTATAACTATAAAACGGCTAAATAACGAATAGTACTCAAAAACCTCCGGCTTCTATGAATAGCCTCACAGTCTAGTGGATACAAGACTTGCTTAGCAGCCATGAAGGACCAGGTTCGAGACCCAGCGAATGCAAAAAAAAATTATTTCCACCAGTTTACTTGATTTCTCTATGTCCAAATTTACCTCAATATCTTACCATAATGCACATGATTCCCGATATAATTTTTTTTTGTCAATTTATTCATAATAAGTATATAGCTGTTTTATTAATTATCAAAAGCCTTGGTACATTACTGACATTCGATATTGGGACAATATTAATATGCAGTCCCGGCACAATACTGGCACTCGGTATTGGGCCAGGATAGAGTGTCAGGACTGGCATGAAGTTATCATCCCGATTCTCAAACGAGCTTGAGCTAGGCTTGAATTTTTAGCTTGGCCCAGAATTAGCAAGGATTGGGCCAAGTCTCAACTAAGCCTGGGCCCGTCGTCATTTCCTACAAAGGTAGAGGAGGATTGGAAAAAGTTTAATTCTAACTAATTCTTTTTAATTCTAAAATCACTTGGACTTTCTGTTCTCGTGCAGAATTCGAGAGAATAAAAGAGGACTCGAAAAAAAGTTAATTCTTTCTAATTCTTTTTAATTCTAAAATAACTTGGAATTTCTGTTCTCACGGAGAATTCGAGAGAATAGAAGAGGATTCGAAAAAAAGTTAATTCTTTTTAATTCTAAAATAATATTGCAATTTTGGTTCTCGCGGTGGATTCAAGAGAATAAAAGAGCCACATTTCTGCTTCAGGAGTCCCCCAGGGCTCCAATCTGGGTCTCCTTATGTTTCTAATTTTTATTAATAGTCTGGCACAATTTATATCTTGTTTTTTGATCTATTTGCTGATGATTCTAAATTTTACGTGAGGATACGTAATGTAAATGATTGTATATTCTTACAACGTAATATAGAATGCTTGGTCCAGTGGTGTGAGAACAATAGGCTGCAACTTAATGTAGACAAGTGTTGTATTCTTACTCTTTATAGGAGTAAATATTCCATTGCTTTTGATTACATTATGTCTGGTAAAGTTTTAGAAAGATGCACTTCAACTAAAATACTTGGAGTAACATTTGATAGTGAGCTAACTTTTTTGGCGCATATTCACAGTATAATATCGAAAGCATGGAGAACTCTAGGGTTCATTATACGTATTTCCAAAAACTTTAAAAACTTAAAGGCCATAGAACTACTATACAATACATTTGTTAGGCCGAAACTTGAATACGCCTTACTAGTTTGGTCTCCTACCCAGGTAGGACAATCCACCAAGATTGAAAAAGTTCAAAGGAAGTTATAAAAATTTTTAATTTGGAAAAAATCTGGATATTATTCGCCTCGAGGGATTGCAAATCTTGTATTATGCACTGAATGTGAATACCTTACGCTTAGTAAAAGACGACTTTGTACGGAATTCTCTTTTGCTACAAAACTCTTCAACGACTTGGTGGATTGTCCTCAACTCTTAGCAATGTGTAAGTTTAAAGCACCTAGTCTGGCAGTAAGGAACCGTATTCCATTGTACATATCAGCTGCCAGGACCAATTTCGCACAGTCTGCACCTATTTATCACATTTCTGATACGGTAAACCGCTTTTGTAAATCAGAATCTTCACTTGACCCGTTGAGTTGCCCTACTGGGTACCATACGGCGTCTCTTGGCAGTGTGGCAATGGAATGACGGTGAATTTGTGCAATTTTTTTCTATCATATTTAATTATCTAAGATTTCTAATACACCGTCAATCTACTTATTTAACTTGTAGTTTGTGCACAAATATTATATCAGTTATAAGACATATTTTTATACTCTGTAAATATATAAAATTATATTTACATTTCGTATGAATCTATTAACCCTGTTATTAGCGCAAGCTGTTGGTTTTGTTTTCTTCAATAAAAATAAAATAAAATAAAAAGAGGATTCGAAAAAATTTAATTCTAACTAATTCTTTTTAATTCTAAAATAATATTCAATTTCTGTTCCCTCGGAGAATTAGAGAGAATAAAAGAGGATTCGAGAAAGTTTAATTCTATCTAATTCTTTTTAATTCTAAAATAATATTGCAATTTCTGTTCTTACGGAGGATTTAATAGAATAAAAGAGGATCGGAAAAAGTTTAATTGTAACTAATTCTTTTTAATTCTAAAATAATATTCAATTTCTGTTCCCTCGGAGAATTAGAGAGAATAGAAGAGGATTCGTAAAAGTTTGATTCTATCTAATTCTTTCAAATTCTAAAATAACTTGAAATCTCTGTTCTCGCAGAGAATTCGAGGGAATAAAAGAGGATTCGAAAAAGTTTGATTCTTACTTATTTCTTTTAATTTCAAACTAATGTTGCAATTCCTCTTCTCGCTAAAAATTTGAGAGAATTGTAACCATAACTAAAAATATTACTTTTCTTTTTAACTTTAAAAATCGGTCTGTCGGTTGACCCTGCGGGCCAGCCCCAAAACTTCTCGCGTATTTCGAGCTCCTTGAGGTCGAAAAATTGTAGTAGATACATTTTCAGCTCGAAGAGCTCAAAAATACTTTTTTATGCTTTTGTTTTCAAAAAATGACGTTTTTTAAAATTTTTTCTACAACGATATCTCTCGAACGAATAAACCGATTTTGATGTTTGAGGTGGCATTCGACGCGGCTTATGAATCTCCAGAGCTCAGTCCATTTTGGAATTAATCCATCGAGCCCGTAAAAAGTTATCCAAAAAAAACATTTTTGGAAAAGTTTATTTTTGGAATATCTCCGAACGAGCCCTACCGATCAAGCTCAATTTTTTTTCAGCTTCAAGATATTAAAAAACTGCGTCGAATGACACCTTGACGATCAAAACCGGTTGATCCGTTCAAAAGTTATAGATATTTACATACGTACATACGTACGTACATACATACATACATACACTCGGACATCATCGTCAAATTAGTCAGAATAGCTTTCTAGGACCTCAAAACGTCGACATCTATTGAAATTTCGATTTTCACAAATCGGACTGAAACCAATAACTTCCCGAATTTTTGACAATTTGCAATTTTCTTAGCGGGAAGTTAAAAAACAAAATAATAATAAATTGTAATTTTATATATAGAAAAATTTTATTTTGGGAAAGAAATAATAATTTTATACATGAAATTTTATTTTTTTTTTATGGAGAAATTTATGGAAAAAAAAGTAATCAAAAGAGAAAAAGGCAACGGGAAAAAAATGTAAGAGTAAACATGAGACGCTCACCGGACCGATAATCCGTCGGGAGAGAGTAAGTGAGCGAAAGATAGTTCTGCGCTCACCGCTGGAGTGTGCGCGCTTGTTGGATATGGAAACTTATAGTAGAAGTGTTAAAAGCCATGCAGTGAACGTTATCGTCAGTCAGCACTCCACTGCTACCAAGTGAGCTTTACGAGACAATAAGCACAAGTACATCAAAACAAATTGATATAAATCCTAAAAATGGCGTCAAGTGTTGAGGGGGTAAGGTCAGTCGATAAGGTAAAAATTTTTACTAATTGTTGATGTCCACAATGTTACCAAATTAGCGAAATCAATTTTGGGAAGATTTGTTTTGTCAAGTTCTTTATCTAAGCTAGACCAACTCTGACAAAATTGAGCATGGTGGGGGGCAGAAGTGATCACCGCCTGGTAACGTCGATGGACACCATATCTCATATCTATATCTTTACTTTTTTTATATACTTTAGCTAAATAAGACTTTATTTCACTGCTAACTGGCTGAGCAGGGGTACTTGATGCAGCAGTAGGTATTTGTGTTTCTTCCAGAGTTCCACTCCTATCTTCAGAAATAATACTATCATAATTACTTATTATTTACCGTCGAATTATTTTTTTTAACTTCTTCTTCGACTTCTTGCTTAACTTCTTGTTTAATTTTATGTTTAGATGATTCGACTAGACTCTGCAGAGGTGTAACAATAGGCTTGAACATTTCAGCCATTGTTTTCTCAGCCGTATCTTTACCCAACTTGAGCATTCTGTGCTCCCGTCGGATAGCATCACTAGCCTGAGATATCTGCTGTAAGATATCTCGTTGCTTTGAAACCTCCTCAGACTTCATGTTGATGCGTTAGAGTTCACTCAATTTCTAATTACTATTTATCAGGTACAAGTTAATTTATACTAATAAAGAAGTCAAATCCTTTTCTATATTTTCCACTATTTAGCTCACTGTCTTTGTCAATCACTACAAAACCATATTTACCATCATCAATCTTACATGCTGAACACAAGTCTTTAAATAAATTGTATGACATGCCAGTATTTACATGATCATTATACACATTTTCAATTCATCTCAATATTATCAAATCTCAAGCCATTGGGGTGTATGATAAATGAAAGCAGAGTATTTGTTTTCCCACAATTTGATGGACCACAAAATATAGCACGTCCACCGTTTGGCAGTAAAGCGCCATGTCTCTTAACTTTTTTCACTCCAGTACCTTGAACAATTTGATCAAAATTTATTACTGGCAACTTGGCCTCTTGACTTTTAAACTCCATGTTAATAGCTTGCGATCATGACCGCAACTCACGCCGTCAGCTATAAGTACCAGGTTTTATATGATATTAAGTCAGTCATGATGCGGCAACTATAGAGAGCAGACGTATAGAGACCAGTGGTTGAGGTTTCGTAAACAGTATAACGAATAAGCTACCATTTGAACTACATATATACCTGGATACCAGTACTGTGTACCAGGCACAAATCTATCCAAGAGATTAGCTCGTGGAGGTCTTAGAATTAATCCTCTGGACGCTGCGTGTGAATAGCACGATATCGCATACACATATAATCGTGGAAATTTGGCGGCACGTCACGAGGCTGATCAAATACTTGCTAAGAAGGCGTGGCAACGTTATCAAGCAAAAGACGCTGGCATTGGTGAAAAAACTGCTGTGTGGAGTGTAAATAAAATCATGAAGATAAAAAAAAGATTCGGTATGGGGTTGAAGAAGAGAACGGCTTGCCTCAAAAAGCCCAGCAAGAGAAAGACTGGTAAGAGACTTGTGTAAAGAAACATGTGGCACTAAGACAAGTTGTCACAGCTGCCAAAAAGTCCATGACTCGAGGAGGTGATCCAATCAAAACAGCGTTAAAAGGAGTTTGTCAGGAAGTTAAAAAATCTGGTGGGAAAAAAAATATCTGGCTGGCACGAACTTTACCAGTTCCATCTAAATTTGGTGGTGTACTACCATTTTTAATACCACTTTTTGCCAGCCTGAGTGCAACAGGAGCTTTGAATGGAGGTGCTGCTAGCATAGCAAAAGCTGTAAATGATGCAAGTGCCGCTAAGAATCGATTAGAGGAGAGCAAACGTCATGATTGAAAAATGAAACAAATTTACATGGATAAAGGTTTATACTCGAGACCTCACAGACGTGGTGTGGGTTTATATTTGAGACTATATCCAGTAGGCCGAGGATACAAGTCAAAAAACAAGTAGAGCTACCACATCGAGCACTCACAAACATC
Organism: Microplitis manilae; assembly: GCA_030273425.1. Classification (NCBI taxonomy): domain Eukaryota; kingdom Metazoa; phylum Arthropoda; class Insecta; order Hymenoptera; family Braconidae; genus Microplitis; species Microplitis manilae. The sequence continues at coordinate 21,334,935 of CP092725.1, read as the reverse complement.
GATTTATTGAAATACGCTAAAGCTCTGAAAATTCCGAACTTTCGTGGTGTTTTTATGAGAAATGATTTACCTGAAACTGGACCAAGAAAAAATGAATCAGCTATTATTAATCTTGATGATAAACATGGACCTAGTACTCATTGGGTCACATACAAAAAAAATAATGATAAAGTGCTTTAATTTGACAGTTTTGGTAATTTACAACCACCGCAAGATCTTATGGAACATCTCGATGTTGGTAGCGTGAAATATAATCACAAAAGATATCAGGATTTTGATACAACTGTATGTGGATATTTGTGTCTCAAATGTCTCACTGGGCAACTATAAATTTACGTGATTCTGTGTACAACACATCAATCATGGCTGAGTCATTCACATTGACGCTGACAGGATCTTAATCCGAGTTGGAGGCAAACTACTTCCCTCCAATTGAATTATCACCAGCTAAAAACTATGTTCTGTGACTTGTAGAGTTATTAACATTTAACTCAGTACCCAATATTGATGTTGGTGCTAATAAATTCTATGTCTCTTATCCTGTGGATAATATTGATATTGAAAAAATTGATACAAATAATATTGATGAGAGAAAAATAGTCAAGGAAAGAAGAGCTAAAAGAAATGTGGCAATAATTCCAAAATTTCATGACAATATCTCAGTGACGGTAAATGACTCAGTGAGTAAAAAAATATAGAAGCTGAAACATATGAAACTGTTGAAGAGAGAGTCTTCTCGATACCAACAGGAAGTTACGAGATAACCGACATTGGAAAATATATTCAAAAGAAATTTAAAAGACTCAGCATCAGCATAATAGCCAATAATAATGAATTGAGAAGTGAAATTAAGTGTGATCAATTTGTAAATTTTACACCTCAAGATTCTATCGGTAGCCTACTAGGATTTACAAACCGAAAGCTGACACCATACAAAACTTACTCATCAGATTAACTAGTGAAGATATTAAAACTCAATGCTCTCAGAGTTGAGTGCAACATCACATCAGGCACTTATATAAATGAACACGAAGTTCACACTATTCACGAATTTTTTTCAAGCGAGCCACCTGGATATAAGATTGTTGAATGGCCATCTCGTGTCATTTATCTACCAATGGCCGTGCAAGCAATACAAAATCTCAGACTGCGAATTGTTGATCAAGACAGAGAACTGGCTAATTTTAGAGGTGACACGATAACTATAAGACTGCATATAAATTTTATGTGTTATGTCCAAATAAATTTTTTTTTAATCTGATAATTATTTAAAATAATTATTACAGAGCTCTTCTTTTCAAAAGCGCGCGAAAACGCAGCGTCAGCTTTTTCCTTATTTTCATGCGTCAAAGAATAGGGGGAGGATAACTGCAATAAGTTTAACGAACAATTAATAAACTGTCGTCACCTTCCACCAATGACAATAATTAAAAATTCCCCATCAATCGCCAAACTAAAGTTTAGAAAAAGCCTGAGCACCCATAGCTCTTGGCCAGTCGGTTCTTCTCACTTACGGTCCGCGAAGATTCGAACGTCGTATTTTCGTGCACTCTTATTGCAGGATTCCGCCCTATGCGTTGAAAGGTCAATAAGAGGATCTTTAATATTTTCCATTTAAACCTTATTGCAGGAATCCGCTTCGGCGTTGAATAATCAATAAGGCATCCTAAACGTGACATCTTTTTGCAGTCAATTATTGCAGGAATCCGCTTAGGCGTAGAAAAAGCAATAATCGACTTTTCTATCTATTAAAAATCCTCTGAGATTGGTAAAAACATCCGGTCCGATCGAAATAGTGACGCAAATCACGTGAATTTGCGATTCGATCTCGGGCTGAGTAATTTTGCGCATAAAACTACATTCGGGTGTGTAAAAAGGACGCGTTAAATATAAAATAAAGTTTTTATACAAATATCCGTTCATAATAAATAATCTAAAAATATCAACTGTTTCAAATTGTAAAAAGATTCAGTGTACAAGTGAATTGTAACTAAATCATTTGTCACGTAACGATTAAATTATTTAATTTTTAATTAGTTTTAAGTTAAATACTCGGGTAAAAAAAATTATATATAATTATGAATAATTATATATGAAAAATGGCCCTATATAATTATATATAATTACATATAACTATATATAATTATATATAACTGTATATAATTATATATAACTATATATAATTATGTAGAATTATATATAATTGAATTCCTATGCAATTTGTTAAATAAATTGTGAATTTTTGTATAGTAGAGGCTCTACGCTTTTTATTTAAATCATTTTTTTTTAAAGTCCAAGTTTAATTTCTAAGAAAAATTATTTATGGAAACATTGATAATAAATATTTTTGTCATTATGTAATATAGAATGTACTATATTACCATCAATAAAGGTATTTGTCTCTCTGCCAAATAACGGAGGCGTACCCGGGCCAAAATAGTCTCAAGTTTCGAATTTAACAGTTCTGAAATAAGTTTCTTACTAGAGACACACTACAAGTCATGGGCGCGATCTCGTGGCGAGCTCCGAACTACTTCCACTGCTGCTTATAGCACCGGTGACTTCCCTCTCCTACATACATATATATATTGGGGTGTCTCAAAAAAAAAACAATTACTTTTTTTTAACTTCCCGCTTAGAAAATCGATGATTTTCAAAAATTTCGGGAAGTTATTGTTTTCACCCCGATTTTCAAAAATCGAGTTTTCATCAGATGTCGACGTTTTGAGGTCCTAGGAAGCTATTCTGACTATTTTTAGAATGATGTCCGAGTGTCTGTATGTATGTGTGTGTGTGTGTGTGTGTGTATGTATGTATGTAAACTCTTTATAACTTTTTAACTAATAAACCGATTTGGATGGTTAAGGCGGCAATCGAAAGAGTTTTTTGGCCATCAACTTTTCTGAAAATTTCAGATCATTTGACCGAGTAGACCCGAAGATATTGGCCAATTACGAAAAAAAAAAATTTTTTTTTTTTAGTTTTTTATTGATTTCTCGAAAACGACTTATACGATCGACTTCAAAATCTAATCAGCTCTAGAACTTAATAAAACGCGTCGATTGCCACCTCAAACATCTAAATCGAATAACTCGTTCGAGAGTTATCGTTGGAGAAAGAAATGGTAAAAAACAGTTTTTTGCGAATATCTTTGAAACGACTCAACCAAAAAATCCAAAAATCTAATGAGCTTTAGACTCTATTAAAACGCGTCGATTGCCACCTCAAACTTAAAAATCGGATAATTCGTTTGAGAGTTATCGCGGGAGAAAGAAATGCTAAAAACTGTTTTTTTCGAAAATAATGGCATGCAAAAGTATTTTCGAGCTCGAAGAGCTCGAAAATGTATTTACAACGATGTTTTCGAGCTCAAGGAGCTCGAAAACAGCGGGAAGTTTTGGGGCTGGCCCGCAGGGTCAACCGATGCCCAGATTTTTTAAACTCTTATGAGCCCAAAAGTTACTTTATATTATAAAAAAAAACTTCACCTAATTTTAGCCAGATATCTTTAGACTTGAACCACCACAAAGGGGGTCCCCTTTCCCATTTAAAATACACACGAAAATTTTTCAGTTTAGTTTTTAGTTATTAAGACTATAAATAATTTTTTTTAATTTCACCTGGTATAATTTCGTAGGAAATTAAATTCTCTACAAAAAGTGCTGATGCAATTTGTACATCAAACAAACTGGGAAAAAGTTACGGGGCGTCAAACATCGACAAAAATTTAGTTTCCTCAGTATTAAATTATTTTTTGTTGTTTTTTATTTTAATTCTATCGAAATTTTTTTTCAAATAATGACAAGCACGGTCTTGTAGCGAATTTAATTTCCTACAAAAAGTATCCGGTATTATATATACGTCAAATGAATGCGAAAAACGTTAAAGGGTTTTAAATATCAATGAAAAATCAAGTTCACTTTTCGTTGATATTCAAGTTCAGAAAAATGATATTTTTTAAACTTGATTTTTCGTTGACATTTAAATCTCTGTAACTTTTTTTTTATTCATTTAACGTATGTATAGTATCAAATACTTTTTGTAGGAAATTAAATTTCCTACAAGACTCTGCGTGTCATTATTCGAAAAAATTTTTTTTATCGAATAAAAATTAAAAATAACAAAAAATAATTCGAGGAGACTAAATTTCTGTCGATCTTTGAAGCCCCGTAATTTTTTTCCAGTTTGTTTGACGTACATAATGCATAATCACTTTTGTGTAGAGAATTGATTTCCTACAAAATGATACCGGGTTGAATTTAAAAAAAAAAATTTTTCACAGTCTTAATAACGAAAAATTAAAATGAAAAGTTTTCGCGAGTACTTTAAATGGAAAAGGGGGCCCCCATTTGTGATAACTCAATTTAAAAGATCTTTGGCTGAAATTTAGTGAGAATTTTTTTAGTAATATAAAGTAACTTTAGAGCTCATAAGAGGTTAAAAAAAAACAATTTTTTTAACTTCCCGCTAAGAAAATCGACGATTTTCGAAAATTTCGGGAAGTTATTGTTTTCACCCCGATTTTCGAAAATCGAGTTTTCATCAGATGTCGACGTTTTAAGGTCCTAGGAAGCTATTCTGAGTATTTTCGGAATGATGTCTGAGTGTGTGTATGTATGTGTGTGTGTGTGTGTGTGTGTGTGTGTGTGTGTGTGTGTGTGTGTGTGTGTGTGTGTGTGTGTGTGTGTATGTATGTAAACTCTTTGTAACTTTTGAACTAATGAACCGATTTGGATGTTTAAGGCGGCGATTGAAAGAGCTTGTTGGCCATCAACTTTTCTGAAAATTTCAGATCATTTGATCGAATAGACTCGAAAATATCTGTGAATTACGAAAAAAAAAAAATTTTTTTTTTTAGTTTTTTATTGATTTCTTAGAAACGACTTATACGATCGATATCAAAATCTAATCAGCTTTAGTACTCAAAAAAACGCGTCGATTGCCACCTCAAACATAGAAATTGGATAATTCGTTCGAGAGTTATTGCGGGAGAAAGAAATGGTGAAAAACGGTTTTTTCCAAATATTTTCAAAACGACTGACACGATCGATTTCAAATTTTTATCAGCTCTAGAATTCAATAAAACGCGCCGATTGCCACCTCAAACGTCAAAATCGATCAATTAGTTCGAAAGATATCGGCATCAAAAAGTTAAAAAAATAACATTTTATGTTATTTTTCCCGGATAAATCATAATATAACCTACTAAAATGTGTCTGAAGTCATACCAACTCATCCTTTATATGGTTACTTTCGATACATTACGTCATCGAAATTGGTTTTTAGTTTCAATCATACTACCAACAATAAAATCGATAAAACGTAGTCTTTAATATTTTTCTCGGATATTTCATATTTGATTGTTTCTCACATGAGTCAAAACTCATTTAAATCTTCATTTGAATCCCTGGCATTGATTTCTGCCTGAATACACGTATTTTATTGAACATAATCAGGGATTAAGTTTTAAAAACCGCTTCATTAACAATTCTTGATTCTTAAATTTTCAAACTTTAGCATAACAGGCAACTTGTTAGAGCTTGAGAAGATCGTAAAAAAACAATCGCATATGATAGCATTTTCGAGCTCGAAGAGCTCGAAAATATATCTCAACTAATGTTTTCGAGCTCTTTGAGGTCGAAAACAACGGGAAATTTTGGGGCTGGCCCACAGGGCCAACCAACGCCCAGATTTTTTTTTTTGTTAGCCAAAAATTAAAAGTATAAATAAAAATGAAAATTTTGGTACCACTCCAGGCTCCTAATGGTATTAAGGTTTGTCTCAATCAATTTTTCTATTTTCCGTTTAAATAACCCGGAAAAAAAATTTTTTTTTTAAATTTTTTAGCTCACAAAGCAATCAACAGATTTTTATGCGCAATAAATGTTTTCATAGGAAATTGAACGCTCTACAAAAAAAGTCTCCTATCATTTTTTGATAAATCCCACTGTTTAAAAGTTATTTAAGCTTCAAGTCAAATTTATAGGAAATTTAGAGATTTTTTTACTTTTCCGGTGAATTTCGAAAAACTTTGTTTGTAATAATTTGTAAGGAATAAAATTATCTACAAAACGAATCCTACGATATTTTTTGATAAGACCGTTATATCCACCGGAAAAGTAAAAAAATCTCAAAATTTGCTATAAATTTGACTTGAAGCTTAAATAACTTTTGAACAGTGGTATTTATTAAAAAATGATAAGAGACTTTTTCTGTAGAGCGATCAATTTCCTACGAAATTATTTATGGTGCATAAAAATCCGTTGATTGGTTTGTAAGCTAGAAAATTAAAAAAAATAATATTTTTTTTTTTTTTTAAACAACCATATTTACATATTGTTCAAATCTCCCGCGCTCTCATGATAATGCTCACGGCGGATAAGTGATCGATACTATAGTCGATACTACAGTCGATCGCCTATCCATTATAGGCGGCTCCGCTAGTCGCATTCTCATCGCAACGACCGCTCGAGTGGGGATGAAGAAGACGGAAGTTTTTTCTCACTCTTACTTTTGCTCTCTCTCTCAGATATATTGCTTAAAGTGTTCTCATGGCTGACGCCTCGTGCATTCTTTAATCTCAGTGCTTTTTTGTAATCTTTTGCGTTCTCATTATTTTTACTTGTGAATTTTGAGTTAAATAATTTATAGTAATTATTTCTTGCATTATTTTGCTCTCATTTGCGTAAATTCAGTGATTCTCAATTAATTCTCAGCAACACGTGTACCGGCAGTATTCGCGCCTAGCCGCCATCTTGACCGCGTGTACGCGTTAGTAAATTCTCATCAAATAAATTGAAAATAGACGCTCTCAGTGCTAATCTCATTAATTATAATTTCTCAGCAGTGTATATATTGTAAATAAAATATTCATAGTTAGTATTTATAACATCTCAGTGTTAAATAAATTTATTCATCATCCGCCAATTCACACACACCAGATCCTCTCATCCTTATAATTAATTAAGTATTAATTATTTAAACACATATATATCTTCACTCCCAAGTTATTTTTCTCTATTTTCTATTTTTGTATAGAATTATATATGATTCATATAGAATTATATATTTTTATATATAATTATATATAATCATCTGAGATTTTTCTTAGCGTTCTATATAATTGTATATAATCTTGTAAAATTATATATAAGTGTATATAATTATATATAATCAGTTGAGTTTTTTTCTCATCGTTATATATAATTATATACAATTCTGTATAATTATATATAATTCTGTATAATTATATATAATTCTATATGAATTAGATATATTTCTATATAAATCATATATAATTATATAGAATTATATATGATTATAGTAAATTATATATAATTTTTTTACCCAGGTATTTAATTTTATATTTGAATTTGAATCGTTACGCGGGCATTCCGCCATTTTGCCGTTGATAATGGTAGTCCGTGCACGATGCTGGCGCATGCTCATAAGGTAGGAGAGAGCACGTGTGTGATTTTATTTTTTTTTTATAACCCGTGAAAAATGAATCATGCATGGCCATATATGGTTCATGCATGGAGCATACATGGCCATGCATGGAATATACATGGAGCATACATGGTCATACATGGACTATGCATGGCCATACATGAATCATACAAGGCCATGTATGGCCATGCATGGTCATGTATGACTATGTATGTCAGTGATTAATTGAACATACATGGCCATGCACGGCCTTATATAGTCCATGCATAGTCGTATATGGTTCATACATGGCCATACATGGAGCATGTATGACCATACATGGAGCATGTATGACCATACATGGAGCATGTATGACCATACATGGAGCATGTATGACCATACATGGAGCATGTATGACCATACATGGAGCATATATGGCCATACATGAGCATACGAACTTTTTTAATACAGTCATGCATGGCCATATATGAATCATACAAGGCCATATATGGCCATGCATGGTCATACATAGTCATGAATGATTATCTATTAGACTGCTTTTTTTAGCAACTATTTTTTTTCGCTCCCATCCCGAAATTTTGTTGGAAATACCCCCCAAAAAATTCTCTGAGAGTTTAAGCCCTTGATATTAATATAAAGTACTTTCCCAGAGCAGGCGAAGATTTCCCATTCAAAATACACGTAAACTTGGGTTTTTATTTTTTAAACTTCTATCTCCGTGGCATTTTATGACATCATCTCGCCCAAAGTCGAGATTTTCTCAGAATTAAATGCGCTCCAAAAGTATCCATTGTCGCGAAGTCTTAACTCATATGAGTGGGGTAGTACGGACTGCTAAACTAAATTTTTTCATAGAATTCTTGTTTTTTCTCTTATTATCTTATAAACAACAAGACCTACAGAAAAAATATTAATATTAATTTTATAGGAAATTAAATTTCCTACAAAAAAGGTATTTAGCACTAAATCACTACGATCGATATTTTCTGAGATATTAATTATTGAAGTTTACGTAGCATTGAATTCCCATAAAATGTCGAATCAAATCTTAGAAAATATTGATTTTTTATTTGACTAATATCTCAGAAAATATTGATCTGAGTGATTTGGTGCTAAGGACCTTTTTTTGTAGGAAATTAAGTTTTCTTATAAAATTGTCATTTACATTTCTTTCGTAGGTCTTGTTGTTTATGAGATAATGAAAGAAAAAACATTAAAAAAGTTCGTATGCCCATACATGGCCTTGTATGATTCTTATATGGCCATGCATGGCCATGTATAATTCATTTTTCACGGATATAAAAATTTAAGCTGACTATTACAATTACTTATAAACAGAATTTTGTACTGAAAAAAAATAGGAATTTTTTTTGATATCACTAACAGCATATTGATGATTATATTTTGCTTTTTCGAAAGTGATTATATCCTTTCAATGTTACATAGCACAACTAAACTTCATTGTAACTGTCGGTCACATAGCCTAGTCGGCAAAGCGTTGGTCTCACGTACGGAAGGTCCCAGGTTCGAATCCTACTAAAGCGGGTGCAGTTATTAATAAGTCTAGCGTATTTTCTCTGATTTAAAAATTTCCAATTCGATTAAAAATTCAATTATTCGCATATCTGATAATCTCTGCGTCGCCAAAATAATTAAAAAAAAAAAAAAAAAATTTTTTTTATTCAGTTAAAATTTCTATACCTAGTCATATCAAGTCATGTATGGCCGTATCAAGCTATGTATAGTCATACATGGCCATGCATAGTCATACATAGCCATGCATGGTCATATATAGCCATACATGGCCATGTCTGGCCAATTTTCATACATGGCCATGCATGAATGCTCCATGCATGGCCATGTATGATTCATTTTTCACGGGAATTTATGATTTAATTTACAAGCGATTGACTTTTGTTTAATTTATGTATTTATTTATAATTTTGAGTTAGTTGGGACGCATAATTTAGCGTAATATTATGCCCCAGCAATTGTCAACATATATATTTTCGTTAAAAAATGTCATCAGACTGATGACATTAAATAATATTTAGTGTTTAGAAACAATTAATATTTATTTTATCATTTAATATAAAAAGATGCAAAGGGTATGAACAAATAGTTCATATATGTAAGCAATTTCCCATGTATCATCCAGGTGTTAGGGAATTAGGTTTATAATTTATATTTTTAATTTTTATTTTTAATTTAATTGGATGTCAAGTGTAATTACAATCATAATTAAGGGCGATGGTACTGCCCTTTACGCGACGACCAACAGGTGGAGGTTTACCTAATTAAGACAGAAAGATACGGAGAACATCGTGTACGGACGTGATTTTGTAATTTTGTTGCTAAGATATTGAGTTTTTTTTTTATTGGTTAAAAGATTAAAGTTGTCGATTTATAAATATTCACCGAGTGAATTGGATTGTACCGATATTTGTGTATTAGCTGCTAATTTGCTGATTTTGAGTAAGTACTCAGTATTTCTATTCGCTGGATAAAATATTGTTATCTGATAACCTCCCCCGGTAGTTGTTGGTCGCCGCGAGGGAAAAATTAATCAATTTATAATTATTACTCATGGAAAGATACATGGATTAATTGTTATCAGTAGTTATTGTTAAATATTAATTGGTGATATTGGTGAAAATATCCATATTTATATATAAATAATTTGATAAAACGTACGCAACGTAGTATAACGTTGCCGGTACGCATATAGATATATACGGGTAGTATATATATCTATACTACACACGCAGGACTTGAAAATTCCTCAAGTCTGATCTCATGGCGTAATTATTTACTCAAAGTATTTGAGATATTCTTCTTTTTGGTTCTCACTGGAATTATTATCATTATAAATTATTATTATTATGATTTACATTATTATTTCTCTTTATATTATTATTTAAAGAAAGTAAATAATTATTATTATTGATACATATACCCCAGTGTTTAGTAAAATTATTAAATGATTATTGTTTTATACCATAAATATACCACAAACAAACCAAAAAAAACATAAAGAAATATTGTTATTATTATAAAAGTTAAAATTATTTATTGTAA